>JAKCPB010000172.1:0-112023 GCA_021442155.1 Cymbidium sinense
AGTTTCATTTTTTAATATTTAAGTTTGATATTTATAAAATGACATTTTTTGTATGCTTAAAAGGTATATTTTAAAAAAATAAATGGTGTTATTTTTGATGTAATATTAAAGATTTGAGTGTTTTTTATGTAAATGTAGAAGTTTGGATGTTAGATATGTAATTATATAAGAATTACTCATTAAAATTAATATTATGAGCAGTTGTCAAAAATACAGTTAATAGTCGTCATATCGCAGTCCAATGGGGAACTTACTGATGTCGTGTTGATAGCGATTATAATATTATTTGTATATATATATAATGGTGCTGCTATTGCAATTTTTTGAAAGTTTGTATCATTATCGTAGGGCCAAAAAAATCTCAAATTTTTTTCTCAGGAAAAAAGCAGTTTTTATTATTCTTTCACGGGCTTGCTTTCCTACCAATTTAATTTCTGAAGGAATTAGTTAATCTCCATCTTCTAAGCCTCTTTTGTCCCCCAAGGCCTTAGATGTTGGCATGTCTCTTCCTACAGTCTATTTTATTAGCTTCTTTCTAGCAGTTTTAAGCGTATGTGGTCAGACAGTGATTTGATTTCGAGAGGTGACCAAAATTATAAATTAAGGGGTTATTTATTTTGCCTTAAAAAAATAGTGTAATAAATGTAGTGAGAAATAAATAGTATATAGACAAGTGAATCTAGTTGTTTGGATTAATACATTATAATTATATAAATGTATCTTTTTTGTGTTTAGATGAGTATACTATAAATGTTGTGTATAATAGTAATTGGTTGGTGGTGGTAATGGTTGATGGTTTATTGCCTTTATTATTAAGCAATCGATGGTTGTTTATAATAACCGATGAAGTGCAGTTGCTGAGATGAGCACTTGACACAATGAGTGGTTATCGATATGAGTGATAATTGATGATGAAGTTCCAGTGTGGTGGTGATGGGGGTCAGAATCGGCGTGACAAGCTACTAGTGATTATGATCAATATTTTACATTAGTGGTGTCCTTAAAATTTACTTAAATCGACTTTGATACATTGAAATCATAGCAAAGTGGGAATGCATTTAAATTGTAGAGTACATGTAATCAAATTGTAGAGATTGGCTTGATGAAGACTTATGTGAAACATTCAGTCTTCTTCAAAGAGTTCTGAATTTTTGCAAGTTTATTTTATTTTTTTATAATATATATATATATATCACACAATTCAATTCATATGTATTTATTAATTTAATATTTTATTATACTTAAAAAGATGTATTTAATTTTTAAAAAATGAATAATAATAATATTTTTTTATATGATATTAAAAATTGAAATATTATATATATTAAAATTTAAATTTAAATGATAAATATATAAATACATAAAAATTGCGTGATATGTATATAAATCCTCTTATTTTTTTAGATCCAACTAAGTTCACTTCATAAGCTTGTACTCTATCTCATTCCCATCCTTTTTATCTTTTATTATGATAGATATGACACTTAAAATACTACTAGGCGAAGCACGAATCTTGATGTTAAAACAACCCGACCGTTGAAATTGGTCGAGATTGAAAAGACTTAAAATATCATTTTAAACTTTGGGATATCAATTAAATCCCTAAAAAAGCTCTTAAAATATTGAAACTGCTACAATAAATCGAAAATTTCGACCTGATCTAACAAGTTCAAGATTTTAAATTTCATTTCATTCGAGCATTCAAATATTTAAAATACATCAAATGATCAAAGGAATCATGGTCCGATGAAGTGGAGTGGTCGTTTTGCATGACAGAGACGCCACCTCCAATCTATAAATACCCTCATTCCTCATATGAGGGAGCCCAAGAAAAGAGAGAGGAGAGAGCTCTAAAGAAGATCCTCCAAGCACAATCGTTACCACTGACGCCAACCACCGCCACCGCCGCCGCCGCCGATCTCGCCTTCCAACCTCTCACGCCGGCTCCATCACGACCTTCATCGATCGTTCGTTCGTCATCATCTACCACTACATCATACTACCTTAACATGACTACATACGTTGTTCTTTCTCATATACAATTTCAGTAATCTTATCGGAAGATTTTGTCTAAACAAATACATAGTTTTAAAGCAGCTGCACATTTTTTCCTCTTGAGATTTTCACGTAAAATTTTGAGTTTTCTGTTCACTTTAAATACTGTGTGCTGGATTTCACAAGGCTAAGAAACTTTACTCTACTAACCGGTTTTCACACGCAGCACGCCGCTGGAAGAACCCTTCAATCATATTCTGGAACACCATTATGGCTAATAGCAATACTGAATAACGGAGCCTCCCGCCCAACTCCGCCACTCAAACCAATCTTGAACTAGGACCAAGCTTTCTCACTCCCTCGATGGGACAGGTGAAGGCGAGGATCTCTTTAGAAGATCGTCCAGAATGGAAGAGTCTCAAAATGAGATGATCCGACTTTTGAGAGAACACAACGCCACTACACAAACACATCTCCCCAAGATCGATCGTTAGCCGTGGAGGTCAAAATGAATCTCCTTAACAATGAAGTTCCTCCTCTGAGACCGTGATGCTGATCTCCTTGACACTAGTTCTACTCATCCATCACGCGCAACTCAACCGACTGCTAATCCACCAATTATTGCTGGTAGCTTGACACATTCTCGTCCCTTTGACCCACTCATGTTAGAGTGAATTACGACGCTTAATGCAAGATGAATTTCACCTTCATAAATCATCTTCCCTCACCGCCATGAGGAATCTCACCTTTACCTAAGCTATTCTTCAACATCCTATTCTGGTTTCAAGCTTCCAGCATTGATTCCTATGATGGGGCAATCACATGAACACATCGACCATTACAGACTATCATGCATATCCAACAGCCCGACACACCGCTTTGTCGTCTTCCTTTCCTCTCGGGGACAAGCTCGCACTTGGTTCTACTCTTCCAAGGGATCCATCCATACCTTTGACTAACTCGCCAAGATTTTTTGTGGAACTCAAAACAGAGGATCATTAAAGATTCCTCCCATCTCTCAAGATTCATCAAATGAGGGTGAATCACTTAAGGAATACTTCCAGGTTCTCCTTAAGCTCGCCAAATACCTGAGTGTAACTAACTATTAAGAGGAGTTTTCCTTGAGGACTCCTGGGCCTTTTACTACCACGCGGTCGCTTCATATGCCACTTGTTCATCGTGGAAGCACAAATCTCCGATGAGGCTATTAATGCCCATCGCAAATAATTTGAGCAATCTACGTATAAAAGCACCCCAGTGGAATGCGACGCCCCTATCAAAAGAAGCAACCGTGCCGCGGATCTCCTCCACCCCCATATCAACGACGTGAACCACGCCAAAAAAGGAATACACGCCAACACATCTCTAAACCTCCTAATGGCTATTATTCGAGATGAAGAAAATATCAAGTGTGCATCCATCAAACCAAATTCAAGAAATGAGCAATATTGTCACTTCCATCATCGTCGACATACTACTATGCATGCAAACAACTCAAAGAAGAAATCGAGAGGCTCATTCAACAAGGATATCTACGCCGATTTGTGAAGAATCAATCAATCAAACAAACATACCTCCAACTGGGGCAACCAGACAATCATCACGTAAATAACAAAATAATCATCAAACATGGAGAAATTGAAACAATGCAGAGGACCAATACTATCTAATCAAGTTCTCATTACCATCTCAAGAGCCGAGTTAAAGAAGTCTCATCATTCATTCCATCACTTTTAATGACGACTTAAGAGTACATGTTCCTCATCAAGATCCACTTGTCATCACCAACCCACCATGCTATAATGTTAAGAGAATTTTGATCGACAAAGAGTTCTTGATGTCTTATTTTACTCCACATTTCTTAGCATGCCTGTTAGGAAAAGCTCCAACCCGCCGCAGACCATTATACGTTTGATAATCTCCATGCAGTAGAGGGACAATCACCCTTCCCTGTCCTTGGTGAATTTCTCACTCATTTAATCCAATTCATGGTGGTCAAGTCGATTCGATATAACGCTATTCGGAAGGCCCTCCAATCAATTTTCTGCAATCACTTCAAGATCTCATCTTAAGATGAAATTTCCAACCCCTGAGTTGGAGTGGTCAGGAAATCAGATAAGCAATCATGTTATCTCGCATAAGCTCAACCACGCCTTCATGACCTTCAAAGATCAAGATTTTAATTTTCGAGATGAAGAAGTACCCGAAAGCTTCACAGAAGACTTGCTCGTTGCATTATCGATGACCAACCACTACGAACAAGGCAAGTGGATCTTTGCTCTGCATCTAACAAAGAAAAAATACAGACTTCTTGCAAAAATCAAGACATCTTCGCTTGGAGTCCGACATATATGCCGGGTCGACCCCAATGTGATCATGCACTCGCTCAAGATTGATCCAACATTCAAACCAATCATCCAAAAAGAAAGTTTTGCACCGATCGCTGCTATCAAGAAGTTAACAAGCTTAGAAGGATTCATACGAGAGGTACATTACCCTACATGGCTAGAAAATGTTGTCATGGTTAAGAAAACAAATGGACATGGAGAATGTGTATTGATTACCGACCTTAACAAGGCTTGCCCAAAGATAGTTTTCCTCTTCCTCGAATTGATCATTTGGTTGATGCTACGCCTGGACATCAAATGCTCAATTTTTTGGATGCTTACTCTGGTTACAACCAAATAAAAATGAACCCAACGGATGAAGAAGCTACATCATTTCAAACATATAAAGGTTTATACTGTTACCAAGTTATGCCATTTGGATTAAAAAATGCTGGTGCTACCTATCAACGCCTTATGAATAAGGTTTTAAAGACCTACTAGTCGCATAAATGGAGGTATGGATGACATGTTAGTGAAAAGCTTGAAGAATCACAACATATTTTATTTAGAAATATGCTTTAACCTTCTTCGACGTTATAACATGCGACTTAACCCAACCAATGCTTTTGGGGTTACGTGAAAATTTCTTGATTTATGGTAACCCACCGGATAGAGGCCAACCCCGAAAATCAAAGCTCTCAAAGATGACTCCTCAAGAATATCAAGGAAGTTCAACGTTTGAATGGACGAATTGTTATCCTTCCCTAGCCGCTCGGGATAAATACTTGCCATTCTTTAAAATATTAAAGGGAGCTAAAAATAATAATTTTCATGGATCGATGAATGTCACTTTTGAGCAACTGAGTATTTAGCATCTCCACCCCTACTATCCAAGCCTATTCAAGGAGAGATGTTATACTTATATCTCGCACCTCTTCCCATGATAAGCTCGCTTTTAGTGCGAAGAAAATGGGATACAACACCAATTTACTATGTAACAAAATTCTCATATAGAAGTCGTTATCCACTTGCAAGGTGGCTCGCTTTTTTTCAAGAAAATTGCCCATACTTCCAAGCTCATACTATCGTTTTACACTCATTTACCATTAAGATCCATCCTACGTAAAACCGTTAATGGGATGGTCAGAATTGAGAGAGTTTGATATAAATTTTCTACTCCCGCTATAAAGTCTCAAGTACTCAGACTTTATAGTGGAATGCCCAACCTAGGATCACATGCATGCCTTTCGTCTCCTCAATGGACCCTCTATGTTGATGGAGCTTGGAAGTACCGGTGCGAATCTTACTTATTTCCCCAGGAATACCTAGAGTATGGACTTCACTAAAATTTCCAACAATAATACCAAATAATGAGCTCTCATGAGGTTGACTCCATCGATGAAGCTCAAAGTGATCCACTAATCACTCTCAACTTATCGCCTCCCAAGTTGAGGGAAACTTAATACTATAATCCTCACCAATATACCTCCACTTGGTGAAGTCTCTTCTTGCCCATTTCAAGACACATCAAATCATTCACATATCACAGAGAAGAATAATCGAGTCGACGCTCGCCAAGCTTGCTACATCTCGCTACTAGGGATCTATTTAAGAGACATGTTGAAGAAATACATTTTCTAGTATCCAAGGGTCATGGGTAATTCAAGCAATTAATGAGATAAAGGAACATTCTGGATGGACCCCATCCCGCCTTTTCTACAAGAAGGAACTCTTCCCAAGACCCAACTTGCCTTCTCAAGACAAGCTTTCTATTATCTGAGGTGAACTATACAAACGAAGCTTTTCTCGATGCACTCAAATGCCTCTCACCTTGGGAGGCGACACGCAAGAGAGGTTCACTCGTGGATATGTGGAGAACATAGAGGAAGGGCTCTAGCCCTTAAAATTATATGACAAGGGTTCTATTGGCCTATGATGAAACAAGACGCCTTGGAGTTCACAAAAAAATGTGCAAGTTGTCAGCTGCACTCTAACCTCCCTCACATGCTGCATACAGAGCGCTCATCCATTCAAAGCCTGTGGCCTTTTGCTCAGTGGGGGATTGATATCATGGGACCTTTTCCGATAGATCGAAAGTTTATCATTTTAGTCACTACTTCACTAAATGGGTGGAAGCCAACCCACTCGCTAAAATTACGAGGCAAATGCTAAACAATTTGTTTGAAAAATATAAGAATTCGGTCTTCCCGCAAAGATCATCACACAACTAACCCAATTTATCGAAAAGTCTTTACGCCCTTTTGCAAAGATCTTCACATTTACCGCGATAATCCAGTAGCACATCCTCAAACTAACGGGCAGACTGAAGCTACCAACAGGACTATACTCAAAGGACTAAAAACACGTCTCGAGAAGGCCGGGGGCAATGGGTTGATGAGCTTTCTAATATTCTTTGGGCTTACCGCACTACATCGCACCCCGACTGGTGAGACACCATATAACTTGTGTTTCACGGCTATATTATACCAAGTAGATATCGGGTTCCAAGTCCAAGAGTTCAATTATTCAATCATGATGGTAATGAAGAAAACTCGACAAAGACTGACCTACTCCCAAACTCGTGACATGGCCCTACTAATGCTTCCTATCACCAAAGGGTAGCTCACTTCAATATAAGAGTAAAATCTCATCCCATATCCTTTGACTTGGTCCTAAGTCTCAAGTCAGGCAAAGGCCCTCAACGCAATAAACTCTCACCTCTTTGGGATGACCCATATGTGATTATAGCTATGGTAAAAGATCATTCAAGCTCAAGGATCCAGGAAAAACTTTACCTCAACTTGGAACACCGAGAATCTCAAAATATTATCGCAATTCCTACCGCATAATTAACTTTTATTTTATCTCGCTTCATTTCCTCTTCATGTAGC
Source organism: Cymbidium sinense (assembly GCA_021442155.1). Classification (NCBI taxonomy): domain Eukaryota; kingdom Viridiplantae; phylum Streptophyta; class Magnoliopsida; order Asparagales; family Orchidaceae; genus Cymbidium; species Cymbidium sinense. The sequence goes on from JAKCPB010000172.1 coordinate 7,214, forward strand.
CACCCCACTTAGTGGGATAAAGACTTGTTGTTGTCGCCATTTCCTCTTGAAACTCATATCCTGTTAAAATTATCTTATGATTGTATCACAACTTATCGAGTAATGAATTTATAGTTTTTTCTTACAAGCTTGTTTCTTCTTCATTTAATTCTCCCACTTGAGAAATATACAACTCGTTGTATCTCAATCGGCATAATCAATCCCAAGCTTTTGACCACCTCTTCCATGTAAGAAGTCAAGTAACACTTTGGTCGATACCTAGATAGGTCAAAAGGACATCTCCGATCTCTTCCATACAGTTAACGCCATCAAGTAACACTATACCTAGATCAAAAGGTCCTTGGGACATCTCACGACCTCTTCCATACGTTAACGCCATCAAGTAATACTTTGATAAACAACCTTGATCAAAAATCCTCATTCAATTCAACCTCATCCAGACAAGTTAGTGTCGCCAATAATATTCACCAATTACTCGATGTAAAAACAAAATAAGAGTGTATCATCAAAAAAAAAAAATTTGACAAAGCATTAACATGATGATATAAGAAAGAATCAGGATTCTGATACACACTAATAACAATACATATAAAAAAAAATGCATCCTCAAGTGATGCTACATCATATCAGATATCAACGCTCTCCTCACCACTAGAGATACTCCTCGACTCACTCTCAACTCCTTCATCTCCGAATCGGATGAAGAGTCTTCGACTTTCGGGAGATAGATCCTCAATACTAGCTCCGCCTTATGCGATGTACTTATTCCTTTAGAACCCTCGGATGAAGCCCTCCTCTAAACATTGGTGCTCCAAGTCCTTCACTTCAACATCAAGTATGATTACGAAGCTTCAACATGGTCTTCGAGTGTACCGATAAGCTGTGAGTTCTTAAAGTCTTCCACGCCTTCAAAGATTTCATTTGCTCGACATTATATGCTCATTCTCTAAAGACGATCTGTAATGCTTTCTCCGCTCGAGAGCTCTCTTCTCCGCCGCAAGTTCTTGAGTCTTTTCTCACGAGTCTCTGCCCCTCACCTCAAGCTCATCACGAGTGCGCTCCACCTCCTGGAGAGAGAAAGAGAAGTCGACATGTTCGCTATTCCGCTTCGACCTGGTCACCGATCCTCCAAAGTCGCCACTTTGGCTTTAATACTCATCTTTCGCTCATACCTTGCAGATATTTTATCTTCACAAATTCAGTATTCCACTCATCTAAAGTGACACCCAATGAGCCATATGCCCTAATGTTTGAGTTACCTATAAAAAAACCATCACAAATATCACACAAAAGAAAAGGAGAAAAAGAAGAAAAGAAGAAAGAAGGGAAGAACGTACCAATTCATCTGCTCGTTGACGCCCAGTACATATGTGATTTAACACCTCTTCAGGAATGTGCGGCTTCGAGAAATAAACTCCCCATCATGAGAAACAAATTTAAACTCTCGAGGTTAACCTTGAACATCTTCTTCAGATATCCGACGTAGTCACTTCAAAGATGTTTTCTTTTTTTTCTTTAGGGAAGAAACATTGCCACCACTTTCGGACTTTCTTGAAAGAACCCTATGAATATGAGACATTTCATCACCTTTACTTGACCTCTTAGTGGAAAAGAATGAGATCTCCTCGGATAGAAAGGCCAACCTTGAGCATTCTATCTTCAACTATATATTGCTAATGTGACGTAACTCATGTCGTAAGCTTCCTACATCGAATATTAAGAGTTGCTGATCTCATTCTCCATATCAAGAATGGATCTGGAAGGTCATTCAATCTTCCCCATCTCGTGAAGGCCCCACTCATTTTTCACAAAAGAATCCATTACCAATTTCTAGATTGATCCGGTAAAAATTCTATCCAATTCTTTATACGATAAGAAACACGCCCCAGTATCACATGTAAATCGCACATTCGACAGTATTTGATGTTCAAAGTAACACCACGCTCAAGAAGAAGAACAAACCGACGATGACCATTAAAGCTTGAAATGAAAATATGACAAAGCTACACCATATATTTTGAATATCTCAATCAACTGAGCCAAAGGGAATCGCAGTGAAGAATCATCTCAAAGAAAGTACGGCGAACTCTCACTTTGGCAACAACGACACCAACTCATTAGGGAAGAAAAACTTTCGGAACACCATTAAACTATCGATGTGACTGGATGGTATATCGCCCCAGAGTCACACTATGGGTTTTCTTCGCCATCACCTGGAAAATACATAATAAATAAAGAGGAGAAATGACAAAATGAGAATTTTGTAAAGCAACTCACTCACCCCAATGCAGCCTCCTTTTGACTCTTCGCCATGACGCTTTAAAACCACGATCCGACAAAAAAGGATACACATACATATGAGAAAAGATAAAAAGAGGAGAGAGAAGATATTCTCCTCTGATGATGCTCATAAATTACCTGCCAAACTTTCTGAGTCGTTTGAACGATAGTTCGCTAACGCCTCGCCATCTTGGCGGTTATCAACCTAATCATCCATTATAAAGAAATCCAATTTCCTACAGAAAATGTTGGAACTACGGCCTTGATTGCCTCCAAACCCACGGTCCGAGCGGCCGACGCTCTTCGAGGGAAAACCGAACAACGATGTATGGCCTTGATTGCCCAAACCCGGACGGTCCGACGAGTCGGCTGACGATCTTTGAGGGATAACCGGAACAACGACGATGTATCGCGGCCTTGACGCTTCCAAACCCGGACGGTCCGACGAGGGCTGACGCCTCTTTGAAAAGGAACAACGACGTAGTACGGGCCTTGATCGCTTCCAAACCCGGACGGTCCGACGAGGTCTTGATGCCTCTTTCGGGAAAACGGAACAACGACGGTACCGCTGGCTCGATCGACAACCCTCACTCAAGAAAAGGAGAAGCACTGAAAGAAGGCGCCTTCTCCTCGCCCTGGGGTTTTATAGACTTCTGGGGCAAAAGGGTAAAATCGTCAAAACCGCCTAAAATCGCCAAAATCTGCCAAATACCGCGTTGCATGGAGCGCGCCCGACACCAACCTCAACTGCGCCAATCACGCCATATCTACGCGCTGCGCCATTACACCGCCAACCGTCGCTGCGTGCCTGCGCCGAACCGGCTACCATCAACTGGTTCGCTCCACCACCCGCTCCACCGCTGCCATTCGCGGCCAATTCAATTGCACCGCATCAGTCGCCACCATGATCGCAGAAGGCCATACGGGCGATAAGGCCAGCTGCCAGGCGGCGAGCGATAAAATTTGGGCTGATAGCTCAGAATCTCGAAATCTGCCGCACATACTTACACTCATCCGCGGCCCTACATCTACTTATCTATAATATGCTCCCAATGAAGACCGTTTCTCAAAAAATAGAATGAACGCCAAATTTCAAGAATTTATCTTCAAGATATATATATATATTTTGGATGATTGAATATATCCAAAAATAGTCAATGATATGACACTTAAAATACTAACAAGCACGAATCTTGATGCTAAAAGCAAACGATGCAAGTTGAAACTCGAGATTGAGCACTTAAAATATCATTAAAAACTTTGTATCGTTAAATCCTAAAAAACTCTTAAAACATAGTGTTTATATAAATCGAAGCTCGCGATCTAACAATCCCAAGATCTCAAAATTCCAACTTCATTTGAGCATTCAAATATTTAAAATACATCAAATGATCAAAGGGATCAGGAGCCGTCCATGAAGTGATGGTAATTTTGTGTACAGACGCTACCTTCAATCTATAAATACTCTTATTCTCATATAAGCCCAAGCAAAGAAGAGAAAAGCGAAGATCCTCCAAGCAATCGCACCACTGACGGGCCGTCAACCACCACCACCCCACCACCGCTCGCCACACATTTCTCGCCAATCTCTCGCCGATCACCATGACGTCACAATCGCCAACTCTTGTTCGCCATCATCGCTACCACTAGAATTATTACTAACGAATCATATAATCCCTTTCATATACATAATCCGTTATCGGAAAATTTTATACTCAAAACAAATACATAGTGAAGTTTTATTGGCTAGCTCATGATTTTTTCCTCTTAAGATTTTTCACGTAAAATTCGAAATTTTTGTTCACTTTTAAATATCTGTGTAATTTCAATACAAGGAAAACTTTTACTCTACCAGAATCGATTTTCTAACGCAATAAATTATACATTTAATTATAATTTTAAAGGTAAATTTCCCATCAGTAGAATATCTAATCTAAGAATTAAAAAAAAACTCAAAATTTGATTCCATAACTTAATGTTCATAATCATATAATCATAAAAGAGTTTTTTTCCTTCTGTTGCAGAATTTTAAGCAGAACAAAATGCTAATAAATAGAAAATACATTAACAAAATGAAAGCTTTAATCACACAAGTTGCCATTTACAGAAAGATAACAAAATCCCAATAATAACAACTGAAGTAAAGTTCCTCAATCACTTATTTCCTGAGCAGAAGAAGCTCACGAACCTATAAAAAATTCCTTCCCAACATGAAAAGGTGGGGTTAGGCGCATTAATTAATTTTCTTCTGTTAGTCTCTTAAACAACAACTCTGTAGTTCTTGAAGCTCATTAATTTCATGCTGCAGATCATCACCCATCATTTATAAATCCAATAAAAATAAAATAAAACTTTGAATCCTATAAAAGAAATCTTGAAAGCCCCACTTTATACCCAGTCGTCTTGACGTCTTCCTGAACCTGAACTCCCTGAAAGTGAACTTCCTGTAGAGAAGGCTCCTTGCAGCTGCTTATAATGGAGTCGTATGAAGGGCAGAGGAAGTACGCTATGGAGTATCTCTCTACTTTACTGTTGGTCATCACCTTGTGCTCCACACTCTTGTACGCATCATTGCTCCATGCCTGCCATTCAAAATAAAATTTATGTTAATGACCACAAGTCACTTTCAGGAAGCCTTAAAAAAATCTGGAATAAGGATAAATTTGACTAATAAACCTTGAAATCAGACCAAATTATACTGGACTCAGGTAGTAGTAGAGGTCACTTTCAGAAACCAGTTTCCTTCCAACACTAGGTTTTTCAATTCTTTCTCACAGATTCAATGTTTGATTTCAAATCATATATTCTAATCCAAATCGTTGACACAGATTAACGTTCCTTAAAATAAAAAAAAGAAGAAGATCAGAAGCGAAGCAAGAGTGATTGATGTGATCAGTCACTCTCTTCTAGATAAGAAAGATGCTCCTTTCCCATCCCTTTCAATTAAGAAATTAAGTGTTGCTTAAGGGAAAAGGCAGCTTGCAAGGTCTTATCCTATGTACTTAGCTTATTATGCTGATTCCATGGTCCTCTCTTGTCATCGATTATCACAACATCGGACAAGTTTTAAAAAAACAATAAAATGGGGGACGAATACACGCCTGAAAGAGATCCCCAATATTGACTATGAGAGCTTCCGGGTTCGGTTTGATAGAGACCCATTTTGAATCCTTCATCAGCTGGAGACCGCCGACATGATCTTGGTGGAGGATCGTGAGGAAGTCGCTGTCTGTGTGTGGCATGAGACCGAAAGTCTGGGGCGAAAACGGGCACGGCGGATACCGATTGAAACGGAGAAAGCAGGTGCTCTCGCTGCAGTTTTCGGCGAAGAAGGCTTCAGGACTGCCTAGGTTTCCGGCGAGGACGCCGGCGAGTATCCTCGCCAGTTCTGACATGGAGCCTGCGACCTTCTGCATCAGCTCTCTGGATGCAGCAGAGTTCAAATCAGTTCAATGGAAGTTCTAAGAACTCAAAAAGTCTTACATTTACGTTGTAAAAAATTAAAAATATTACTTTGTTAAATCCGCGTTCTTTAGATAGCAATTCAAAATGGTTCAAGATTTAGCATTTATTTTGGGGGAAAAAATAAGTAATTAAATTAATTATAATTATTTCAAACATATTTCAAATATATTACTCATTGTAATTATTCTCAAAAATATTTATTTATTTTAATATAAATTTTACACTTGAGAAATTAATCAAATCTAATATTTCACTCATCTCAAATAGAGATGGAGACAGCCTCTTTTTATATGATGGATAAATTTTTAAATAATTGAATAGTATAATAATTAAATTAATAAAAAAATACAAATTTTATATTTTTAGAGAAAATAATAATAAATAACTATTTAGATAATATCATTAAATTTGTAAGAGAAAAAAATATAAGTAGATAAAAATACAAATTTTTAGAAAATATAAGTAAATAAGAGGTTAATTTGGTCTTTTTTGCGAGGATTGAGTTGGACTATGTGTTGAAGATAGTCAAGCTCCTTAGAATATCATCTTCTTAAGAAGAAAATTCACATTTGATCTCAAAAAAAATATATAATATTTTTAAAACTCTTCTAATTAAAAAAAAATTAATAAAATATATTCTCAATTAAATTTTTTTTTCCCCCAATTTATCTACGTAACTATCATGATAGAAACATTCTTATCTTCTTTTACAAGCGAATGATTCTTCAACCCGTGGAAACACTTAACCATAGTAACCATGGTCAATCAACAATTCGATACTGTTGATCGGCCGAAATTATAATGAAACTCTTGATAAGCCAATAAAACTGGTCAACTAACCACGGGTTAGCAAAAGTCCAGACTTAATATATCATGTCAACTAAATGAAGAAAGAAGAAACAACCTCAAAGATCTGAACTCATCTTCATGGCAGCCTCCATCGTCTGCGAGCTTAGAAAGAGGAACATGAAAGGCTTCTGACCAGGAGAACTGGTCCAGCGAAGTCGCAGTGGGATTCCCCCACCTATAAGACTCATTCAAAACCTTCGATCCAACCTTCTTCTCAAAGGACATATGAAACAGCCGCTTCTGCGCTCCCCTTATCTCCTTCAAAAGCTCTGTGCTAATTCCATGGTTCACCACCTGAAAGAATCCCCACTGAAGAAGCATTAGCTATCTGACACAACCCATCCTCTCCTCTTCACCTCCACGCTGCAAATCTCTCAAGTCTATAACCGGAAGCTCACATTCCTCGATGACTCTGCTTTCATGGTTACCGAAACAGCGTTCCGCTTCAGCTGAAGAGGAGAACAAGGTGCTGTAATGTTGCAGGAAAGGAGGGTCATGAGAAGGAGGAGCTTGGAAGGCTGCCATGGTGGGAGGACTTGGGAGGGGAAGATATTTATGCTGCGGGAGGAAGCATGGGTGGGCTGAAGAAGGACAAGTGGGATAGCAGGTGGGGAGGAAAGCGCAAGAGGAAGGATTGGTTTTGGCGAGCAGTGAGAGCGCGACAAATGGCGACAATGGAAGCTTTCCACTGCGAGTTTGTGGGGGGAAGGGGATGACCGAGTCTTAAAGATGTTGATAAAAGCAGAATGTGATCAAGATGCAGTTAATGGATAGATTTTGACTATATATGAGGTGGAAGCTTATGAATGCTGACTCATTTTATTCAATACTGTCTTACAGAACTGTCGGAGTAATGAACACAGTCAGTTCTATCCAGCTCACTATTCTAGTCGATAATTTTTTTTTTAAAGAGAGATATTTTGTAAATACGTGTTTTTATTATTATTGAGCAACGGATTTTACAAAAGGGAATTTACATATATAATACATAATTCTTTTATATTTACGTATATAATATTTGGATTTTAAATATATATATATAATACACTAAGTTTTAATATTAAAAATATCATCACCATTTATTATTTAAAAAATGAAATACAACTTTTTTTAGTTTAAGAATATGAGATAATTAAGTATCAAATTTTAAAAAATAGATATGTAAATACATAAGAATTATGTGATATATATGCAAATCTTTTTTTTTAAAATTAAGATTTATTGGGTTTCATAAATAGGATATGTTTGGAGTAGGCTAGTAGCTATTGGTAAAAATAGTTGTACAATTATTTTAAATGAATTTTTAAAATTATTTTTTAGCCTTAAGTGAGTTCTTCTTGTAATTAAAAAATATATGCATCAATTGCAGCAAAATAAGTCACTCAGTGAACAGTTGATAAGGTGAAAATTTATTATCATATATGTCAAATTTGTACTTAAAATTTGTAATAATGTCAAATTAATATCATGAAATATTTTAAAATATGAATAATCTTGTAGAGTGATAATTGAAAATTAATCTTGACCAAATCCTACAGGAGATGAAGTTAACGTGAATGATAGAAATTTTATATCGTGATTTAATTGAGTTAATTATGTGATTATTATAATTTGAGAATCAAATGTGAAATTAACTTAATTTAATTTTAATCATAAAATAAAAAGCTTCTACTCTCTCTCTCTCTCTCTCTCTCTCTAGATCAAACTATCAGCCACACTCAATATTTAAAAGCTCCCAAAATTTCTTGAGAAGCCCCATAGAAACAATATGAAAACTTAACTTTCTTCTTTCTGTAGTACTTCTCTTTAGAAACGTGACTCTCCTTCTCCACCACCACTTTCTTTCTACAGTCATGAGCTTGTGAAGTAACAGCCCTCTCTCTCTCTCTCTCTCTCTCTCTCTCTCTCTCTGGTAACTTGTACTTGTTAGTTCAATGAATCCATTCTCTTTTTCTTCTCTTGGGGAATGATTGATTCTTTAAGCTTTTTTTTTTTTTTTTTGCAATGTATTCATCCAATACATCACTCATCTTAGTATGAGACTAATCTCAGTTTTAGCATTCATCACCTGTATCGAGTTTCTACTTACTTTCTTACCTAGATATGACATCTCCACCCTCAAAAGATTTGAATTCGATCCGAAAATTTCCGATCATATTTGCCTACCAACTGAGCTAGGAGCAAGAATCGAGCTCTGCTCTCTATCAAGTAAGCAGGAAGGCCGGAGTCAAAGCAAAAAAGGTTGACTGTACTCCATTTTTGAAGCCTTCGAGCTTCTTCCTCTCGCCTTTTTCATTTTTTTCAATTACTTTATAAATTATAGTTTCACATGACCGCTCTTTTATAGTGTTTAATTGATTTTTTATTTTATTTTGATAGGCGAAGTGATTATAAGTTTTTTAGTCAATATTAAAATTACTTTTCCAAAAAAATCTAAAAAAAATACTGTATATGACATAAGTTTTTTTATATATATATATTTTCAATCTTTATATATTATATATTTTTGTTTGCATAAAATATTTTTTATAAAATATTTATGCTATGCATTTTCAAAATTCAGGGATTAAGAGTTATATAAATATTTATATAAATATCAGTAAAGGGGAATCATATTCGATATTTTAATCTTTATATAAGTTTTTTCAAACATATTAATGCATTTATACTCTACTAAACTTTTTTTTAAAGAGAAGTAATTATTTATTTAAAAACTAGTTGAATTTTCTTAGGACCTGTTTGGGAACAATTATATCTAATGTTTTTTATTTTTATTTTTATTTCATTTATAAAAATATGTTCTTCAAGTGTAATTTTAAGTATTTTTATCATTAAAAATAAATTAAATTATTTTTAAAAATATTTACCATAATTATTGAGTATTTTGCATATTTTTGAAACTAAAATGATTTTAATTAATTATGAATTTTTTTAGCAAATATGATATGACATTTAATTTTCCAAATTAAACTTAAATAAGTTAAATTTAATAAAATAACATGATTGAAAAATATAATATATTATAATTATCATCTAATTGTCACACCAAAGGACATGATTGTGATTTAATTAATTAATTTATTTTTTGTAGTTGTATAACATTATTCATTCACATATAAAATATTTATTTATAAATTAAAAAAAAAAATCAAAGTCAAGTGATAAAATATTGGATGGTGGGGATTGAGAGGTTGGCAATTGGAGTTAGGGTTAGAGTCTCTTTGACTCTTTGCATTATTAATTAAACTTTAACAGCTTTTCATGATTACTTTTCTCTTATTTATAGAAATAAAATAAAATCTGAAATTACTTTTAAAGTTAAAAAAAGCTGTAGATTAGAGGACAACTTTTTGGTCAAATTAATCGGCCAAGGGTTATTTATTTATTTATGTGAGATTTACATACATATCATACAATTTTTATGTATTTACATAAAAATTTGATATTTGCAAAAATAACACTTTTAATATTCATAAAAAGATATATTTTACTTTTAAAAATTAATGATTATATTATTTTTGATGTGATAATAAAGATTTAGATGCTACTTAAATAAATATAAAAATTTAAATATTAGTTATATAATTATATAAGAATTGTGTGCTATTTATGTAAATATCTCTTATTTATTTTCCATGTATGCCATATTATTCATATCTATTTATGTATTTAATAACTAAATTTTAATATTTGTATAAATAATATATAAAATTTTAATATCATATTAAAAATATCATTATCATTATTTAAAAAAATTGAAATACATCTTTTATATATAAAAAAATTATTAATTTTATAAATATCAAATTTAAAGTATTAGATATATAATTGCTTAAAAAAGTCCTATAAGCTTCCAATGAAGTAATTTGAATAATTAATTCCTTATATGGGCCGGGTTTTATGTACCGTTAAGATATTTTATTTTATTTTAACCTAAAGTTGTGAAATTCTCAAATTTGGCAAAAATGTTCTCTGTTTAAAGTCTGTAGATAACTTTTCTAAATTATACATTTATAAATTATCTGCCATTAAGGTTATTTTAATTTTAAAAAAATAATATTATGTTCTAGTCTTAAACAATTAAATTATGTTTTTTTTTTTTTTTTTTTTTTTTTTTTTTGCTGATATGGCATTTGTACCCGCCATTGGGTGAGGACCACAATTTTGAAGCCTTTGTTAATATGAATAAAATGAGGAGGTGACGTTTGGGAACATATGCTTTCAGTTCTTGCGTTCAAAGTTTGAGTTTAGCTTAGCTATTTTTTATTTTAGATTTGATTATTGGAATTATAACTATTTTTTGGGTTATTTTTCCTTAAAATTGAGTGCCAAAGCTTTAAAAAATTGATAAAAAAATGGTTACAAAACATGTGTTACAAAACATAAAATTTATGTAAAAAAATCTTTTGAAAAAGAGAAATTAGACCAAAACATGGAGTCTCACAATGATTTAGACAAAGACCATGAGTCTAGAGATTAGCACAAAGGTTCAATACGAAGAAAAAAATGAGAACTCATAATATATCATTCGAGGAGCGAATATAATTTACAAAGTCTGATCACTAGTATCTTAAGGGCTGTTTGGTTGCTTGCATTTAAAGTGTCAAGTAAATCAAATGCAGAGAATTTAATTTCTTAAGTGTTTGGTATGGTGCAAAGAAAAATTTCAATGCATTTGTAGTGTATTTGAAATACATTAGAATGATCATTTTGAGTGTATTTAAAAATACACCGGCTAGTGTAAAGTATTCACCGCCGCCCTCCATCGCCGACCACCGTCAGCTGCAGGTTGATGCCGCCCACCATCTCCAAATCTGCCGTCAACTCCTCGCGTACGCTTTCTAGTCGATTACACAAGATGGTCGGACCGGCCACCATGTGGTCACATCACGGCCGTTTGGACACCAATAACTCATAATCTCAAAATACATTACATTTATTTTATCAAATAAAAAAAATTCATATAGTTGGAGTTTTCATCTTAACAAGTTAAAGTAATGTCAGATTCCTTTATATATTGTATTTAGTTACTTACTCTAAATGCAATCAAGCCTCAGATACAAAGTAGACCATAAGAAGTAACAAAAGAATCGAAATGATCTCATATAATGTTTTTGTCCTAATGATTAAAATGTAGGTGTCAGTTATGTCCAGTTGATAAGGTGTTTGGATGTTGTTGTCATGATTTTGAGTTTGAATCTCGACTGCATAATTAAGTCCTTCCTTACTAACTTGAGTGGAAAAAATAAAATAAAATTTTGATGAGCTCATGCAATAGTTTCATTTCTTGAATATTTGTCTATCATTTTAGTTGATTGTTGAATATTGACAACTTTTCGATTAAACTATAATGATCCTTATTTTACATTAGACAAGTGATTTGAAATCCTTATATATCGAGGGATACTAAATTTGTTATATTCTTTTATTCATTTCATAGTAGAAAAGGCGAGTGACATTATTTATGTAATGACATATGATCATGTAATTAAGATTATGTGTGGTGTAAGATATGTAGGTGATTTAAGCATAACTCTTATATTTATTAGTGATTTAAGCATTTTAAAGAGGGTCTTAATGTTTACAAGATGCAATTAAGGAGTTACTTTTATCTTCATCTTGATTACTAAACTCGATTGAACGAAAATGATTTAACTCTTAATATCACTATTGTATGATTATTTATTTTCTATTCCTATTTAATTTTATGATGTGCCTTTTTCAATCTTGATTTACACTTTTAAATTGCTTATGCTTCTCTCACTAAAACTCCAGAAAGAGGGAGAAAAAATCATGGGGCTTAGCCTAGTAAAAACATTTCACTATATATCTATTTTGGAATACAAAATTTAAATCTTTCTAATAACGGGATTACCAAATCAGATGAGAAATCCATCGAATTCTAATCATGTTAATAATAACTAAGATAATCAGAATTGTTGATGACCAAATGATGATAATTAGCGGTGGTCGACAATAACGGTGGCAATGACAAACTTCTAACTTTCTCTAAGATTTCTCCTAAGTTTGCTTTTAGCTCCTTTTTCTCTTTCATGATAAGAATGAGGTCCTATTTATAAGATTCTTAGAGGGACATTTTTGTCATTGTAGTTAAAATCCCAAAACACTCCATCAGACGGTTTATATCGATTCATTTGATCATAAATTTTTTTTTTGATGATTTGATTATTCAAACGATCTTGGATTTAGTAATCAGCATTGTTGGATTCACTTGCCAAGCGCTGATCGACATAAGACGTTTGAAATTTCAGTCATTTTGAAGTTTTATATATAGTATATGCTCGATTTAAGTTTTATTTACTGATTTAACGATTCAAATTATTTATTTAATTTATTATTTATTTATATTATATTTTATATATTAAGAGATTCATAATTTATAAATTTTAAAGATATATATATATATAATTTTAAAGATACATATGCTCGAGAGAGAGAGAGAGAGAGAGAGAGAGAGAGAGAATAAAAAAAAACCTTTTATTTGTTGAATAATTTGATACCAAGAACATAATTTAAGCGAAATTGGCAGGAAAGATATAATTTGTTTTCTTTCAATAAGTAAAATAAAAAATAAATAAAAAGCTGAACAATCGAACGTGAAACCCGTGAAATATATCATTTGGGTGGAAAGCTATACTAAAATAATCAAAACCATGGACGGCGCATTATAGTAAAGTTCTGAAGATTTTCAGTGGGCCGCCTCCCGAATTATGTGTACCATTATTAGTATAAGTGAGTTAAATTAATTCATCATAAATAATTCATAAATTAGGTTTTATGTGCTAATAAGTTAAGCTCAAATCAATTTTAGACTCATTAACTAATGAATTAATTTGATTAATAAATATTAATATAAAATATATTTAAAATATATTAAAATTTAATAATTTAAATAAAAATAATTAAATAATTTAAAATTATATCTCATTTTCTATATACATTTTTTTTTTGTAAATTTATAATTTATTATTATTATTTTATTATAATAATTATTTTATCTTTTTATATTAAATGAGCCAGCTCTTATCTAACTCAATTCTTAAAATAAAACTTATTTATTTTCTCCTTGAAAACACTATATAACTAACAAGATTATATATATTTTATTTATAAATTTAAATTGACCAAATTAGCTTATGATAAGATTTAGTAACATATTTAAAAGATTGTGACTATAAACCTAACAAATTTAGCAATAAAAAAATAATTTAAAAATAAAAAATTTAACTAACAAGTACATTATGTCTCTAATCTATAAAATAAATATATAATTTTTTATATGATTAGCAATATTTTCCATATTTACATATTAAGTTTCTGTATAGATGATGTGATATATAAAATTTATTATTTATTGCTGAAAATTTAAGCAAAAAAAAATAAAATGTGAAGTAAATAAATAATGTAAAAAAATTATTAGTGATCGCAAATAATTTTTTTATTACAAGTTATAAATAATATCAAAAATATATTGTTTGATCTGTTAAAACAATTCTTAATTATATAAATATCTGCCGTTTGGCAGATAAATATAGAAAACATGTAGGCATTTTGTTCTCTAGCATGAGAATGTATTTTTTATTTTTATATTTTCTTTTTATGAGAGATTTATATAAAAATCATATAATTCATATGTATTTATATATCTAATACCTAAAATTAATATTAATATAAATAATATTTAAATGTTTGATATCATATAAAAAATATAATTTATCTTTAATTTTTTTTAAAAATGAAATATATCTTTTAGTGCATTTGAAACTATTACATATGTAAATATAAATTTTAGATAGATAGATATATAAATGAATAAAAATTATATGATATGTATATATATCTAAATATATTAACATGCGTTAAAAAATATTCAGAAAGTAAGACAGCGATGTATTAATAGATGGCAAGGAGATTTCTTCACATTAAAATTAGGTTCTATGAAAGCATTGTGAGATTATGAATTTAGTAAAGAAAATGTTGTATTTACCGAGGCTAATATCTAGATTAAGGAAATAATATAAGTTTAATAGGCATACTTTATGATTATGTGGATTGTTCTAACAAGATTCATCAAAGTTTATGATTAAAAGCATCATTCAAATCCTTATAGAAATACAAATAATAATAATAATACAAGTCTTAATAAATGAGATAAACTAATGATAATATGATAACGACTTTAATGATATTTAGAAATTGCAACATAAATAATTTAGAATTTTAAAGTGAAAATATAAATGACATTTGCATATTCAATATATAAACCGAGCCTGCATGTATGTGTTCGAGCTTGAGTTTATTTAATATTAATAAGTTTGAGCTCGATTTGAGCTTTTAAGAATAGGGTTCAAGCTTGAGCTTATTTATCATTATCGAGTTCGAGCTCAATTCGAGTTTGTTCACGAGCTCGGTTCAAATTTGATTATTGAACTTGTTAACGAGCAGCTCATTTAACAAAATAAATGAGTTTGTTCACGAGCAACTTGTTGAGAAATATACATGAGATGTATCAAATAAAATTTATTAAGCCCAAAATAATAATAATTTAAACAATACTGTTCACAAACAATCCTTAATCGAGCCATAATTACGGTTGCAAATGAACCCGAGTTCCAGTTACTGGCTCTTCATTTCTTTCATTGTTTGATTAACTAATCAAACGAGCCTAAATTGTTTAACGAGCAACACAACTTGTTGTTTCATTTATTTATGAATATTATCATTTAAAACTCGTGAACAAGTTCAAAAGAGCTTGACACGCGATGCTTGAATTGTATTGTTCAAATTATTATTATTTTTAGGCTTAATAAATTTTATTTGATACAACTCATATATATTTCTCAACGAGCTGCTCGTGAACAAGCTCGATTAAAGCTTGATTAAAGCTCGTTTATTTTATTAAACAAGCTCAATAATGATAAACAAGCTCAAGCTTGAACACTATCCTTAAAAGCTCGAACTCGATAATATTAAACAAGCTCAAGCTTGAACACACACATGCTCGGCTCGACTCGGCTCGTTTGCAGCCCTAGCCATAATCAAGCTCTTTAGAGCATATTCGAGCTTTAAATGATAATGCTCATGAACATAAATAACAATAACAAGTTGTTCAAATTTGTTCATTTAATAATTGAGTATTTAAAAAAGTGTTCAGACTTGTTTGAATAGTTAATCAAACAAACATGAACGAGCTCTAATCGAGTCGAGCCAACAATAGCTTGTCGAACACTCGGTTTATTTGCCGCCCTAATGATTAGGCTCTTCTTGTATATTTTTGTATTAATATGTAATTATATTTTTTAATGTGTATTATTATATCAATGACTTTTATTATATAATTATTAATATGTCACTTTATTTTAGTAAAGTAAGAAGTGCATAGTCCTTCCTAATATTTTGAGAGGCACAAAAACTATAGTGAGAATGCTATTTATTCAATCAAATAGCGGGAAATATTGTAACTGATATAACACTACAGGCTTGTTTGGGGATAATTATATTTTATTTATATTATATATTTTAACATTATTTTTAAAAAATATGTTTTTTAATATACTTTTAAGTAGTTATATATTTTTAAATAAATCACATTATTTTAAAAATAGACTAAATTAATTTTTGAGTATTTTGAATATTTTTTAAAATAATTTTAATATTAATATTGAATTAATGTCAAATTATCATCCTACCCTCGCTTTCAATAGCCGCATAAAACTACTCAAATTTAGCTTCCCTATGCTCAGTCCTTGAGAGGCAATTTTTTTTTCTAAAAAATCATATTATAATCAGAAAACATTTTCTAATAAATATTTATTTGGGTAGACAATAGGCGCATTTATAAATTATAACTATACAAATGGGGCATATTTATGAACTAATCGGCCAAATATAATTTGATCATAATAGAGCATTAAACAATGAATGCCAATATGCAGCTCAATACATAGATACTAAAATCTGAAACTTTCGCATTACAAAATCAATTTGAGAAAAATTATATTGGAATAATTTAATTTAATTTTTTAAAAATAAACTTTAACTTTATAAAATTTAATTTTGATATTAGTGTAAAAATAATGTAATGCAATTAAAATATTTTAATTGTTTGATTGAGTATTAAATAAATAAGTAATTTTTTTTTTTCTATTTGGATAGAAGTAAAATGAGTTCAATGTAAAGCTAACAACAACAATAGATGATGGTAGTTTGATGATAGTTGTTATAATAGTGACGACCACAATAAATAAATAAAAAATTCATAGCATATTTTAAAATAAAATAATTTGTGCGCTTTTCATATGCATCAAAAAAAAGAAAATGAAGTTGAATTCCAAATTCATTATTAAATTACATTGTATTTATGTATGGCCATATCACCATTGGATTGAATTAGAATAAGGACAACAACCGACTATGTACAAGAAAAAAATCATGATTTACTCGATACATATCAAGAATATATGGTTTGAACTTAAACACTTTGCTCACATTTTGTCAGTATCAATTGCCACAATAAAACTACATAAAATATCTTATGCGATCACATAACTATCAACATTACCTGAAGAGTTACCTATCCAAATTCCCTTTGTACTGGCAAAATTCAATATAATCGACTAAGAAATATCCGGTATCAGTCTAAAAACCTATAAATAGAGGAGAACCCTACATGTTAAAGAACTTTTGAATGATTATTCATTCCAAAGATTTAGGAGACTTCTACTAGCAATTCAAAAGATTTACATTTTCTTTCTTTCTACTATCTCTCCTAAAAACTCCTTGCTAGGTATCATGATCTCACAGATAAATTAAGATTCAGCATCCTCTAAAAAAAATATAGTGAGCCAAATAGTAGAATTTCTATACTGCAAGAGATTGAACTCCTGAGTAGCCAGCAGCTTCTGAAACAAAAGACCACAAACATATCTTTTATACAGAAGCTTCTATGAAGAGAAAATATTGAAAGCGTCTATCAAAAGTAAATACGATGAATACAAAATAATATCAAAATAGATCAAATACTACTAGATGACGCTAAAAGTAAGTAGTTTGTTTAAAACAAGCTGTATATTTGTTCAAGAGAATAGAAATTCTAATCTGCTATGGAAAAACTACACACAAATAAAAAGGAATAAGCAAAATACTATTCTCCAAACTCAAATATATTAAATCTAACAAAAAAAAATGAAACAACAAATCTCTCAGAACTATAAAAAAAAAAAAAGAGAGAGAAAATAACACTTGAGAAATGATAAAAGAAAGATATTAAATTAATACTAAAAAATTGCCGACTTTAAAAGTTCAACAAAAGAGTATGTATGTAATATGCCTACGGAATTGATGCAAAATATCTGGCTCAACGGTCCTTTCAGTTTGACGCGATGAGACTCCAATTTCACATAAACAAGATTTTTTTTTGGACAAAAACAAGATTTTTTTTTGCTTTCTCTTTCAATCACCTCTTCTCCCAAACAGATGCACGCCCTCTCCAGATTTCAGTATTCCATACTTTCAGTGGCCGAACACTAAATAAACTCCAAGTGTCTCTTCCTCCCTCCCTCTCTCTCTCTCTCTCTCTCTCTCTCTCTCTCTCTCTCTCTAACAATGCATGGACCTCCAATTTTCAGGCAACAGTCCATTAATCTTAATATATTTATGTGGCGGGCTCAAAAGGATGTGATTTCAAAAGAAATATAGTATGAAATGATGCCAGCCAAAAAAAAAAAACTTTTCTAAAAATAAATAATAATTTGCTCTTAACATGTTAGACACCTATTTTCAATTTGAGGATATCCAAGCAAATTATTGAGCCAAATATCCTAACAATTCTCTCATTCACTCAATAAATGATACGACAAAAAAATCAAAATCACCTTTATGATCATTCAACTCGAGTACTTTAAGTTCACAAAAGTCTCTCACAAAGTTAAACATTGTGCGAAGCTCAACAAGCCTAAATCACTTCAAAACTTAACAACTTTAAAAGACTTCTACATTTCTACTAGATATACTAAAGTCTATGAGTGAGGGCTAATCATTTGGTATTTCTACATCAATATTTTAATTAGTTATTTGATGCAGAACTAAACCCAACACCATCATGTGTCTTAAAACTTGTACTGTGAAAGTGGATGTCTCATAGTTTTAAATATTGATCTGAAATGATTTGTACAAAGATAGACTGTGCAACACAAGTTCAATTCACCTCTTCATCTTGTCTCCCACTCAATAATTAATGAGAGATGCTTCAGGTTCTATGATTTCTACTATAACTAGGATGATGCAATGAATGTAGATAAGAAACGGATTTATAGACAAAAGACCAATAACTACACAAAATCTACTATCTTTAGGTCAAACATAAAATGCAAGAAATTTAATTAAAATATAATGCATAAAAATAAATAAGAAATCAAATCACTAAAAACCAACGAGAAATTATAGTTTTACACTTAAACTATAATCACAATAATTGCAAACCATTAACAATAAAACTCTTGCAAAAACAAAAACTAGATTTAAAAAAATAATCAATTAAAGAAAGAGATAACCAAAGCGAATAAAAAAATTTGGGGCCCGTTTAAATCATGACGTGGCTCGAGCGCTTCGGCCGTTTGTTTCGCGATATTTAGGAAGGCTGCTGGCTTCGCAGCGGATCGAAGGGAGCTGCTGCGGCGAGTGAAAAAAGTTTATCTAAGCTACCCGTGCGTAACAGAACTGTTGCCGTGCTGGTCTTTCTTCTCCCATGCTCTGATCTCGGTTTTGATCTCCTCCTTCTCTTTACTAGGCATCGCGGATCGAGAGTCAGCTTTGATCTCCTCCTTCCGTATCCGTCTTTTGCCGTCTTCCGTCTTTCTAATCTCTCTTTTGCCGTCTTCCGTCGTCTATGAAGGTAAGCATCCGTTTCCGACAGATCTTTGAAACTCATCTTATTTGATTTCTCCTTTGAGCATTTGTTATTTGATTTCTCCCGTTTCCGACCTTCTTCGAGCTATTTCCAAGTTCAGGGAGATTATTTTGTGCTAAGTGCCCATGAGGTAGAGAGGAAATTCTGTGAAAAATTGGATCTTTGGTAAGTTTTTTTTGCAGAAAAATTCAGGGAAATTCAGGAAAAAATTAAGGCTTTCAAAAACTAAGCTTTTCCGTAGCAATTTCTAGGATTTCCACATTTTGATTTTGCCACACTTTGAGGATTTTTTGCATTTGTCTCTAGGATTTCTAACGGAGGTAAGCTTTTTTTTATATATATATTATGTTATTATGAGACAGTATTGACGATATATCGAACCGTTAACAATCTGTAAAGAAACTCTCACGCATGAAAAGATGTGTTTGGTTCGTTTCTGATCAAGAAGGATTGACTAATAGATTTATGCGATCCCTTTCTTTTCAAGTCTTTTCTTCAAGCACTACAAGAATCATGAACAATAGTCTTTTAATTTTTGTTAAATTAATGCTATCAACCATGAGCTTATTAACCGACTTATTTTTAAGAAAACTCAATAAAATATATATCTTTTGATTATTTATTTATTATGCAGTCATATTTTCAAAGTCTGATTAATTAATCAAGTTTTTGTAAACTTTTTATGCAAACTATACTTAATAATCAAATTTCTTAAAAAGTGATTATGAAATTAAAAATATGGCTAGTGATGTTGTAATTAGACATAACTATGAAGATAAGTTCAAATTACTCTTTGCAATAAATTTGAGTTATAATTATACTTTTATAAATAATGTGGTTAATAATCACACCTTTAAGAAAATGTGAGTAAATGTAATTTTTTGTCACACCTTTGGATTGATACACCTCTTATGTCATCCAAAGCCTACGCCATGTTCTCGCCTCTTCAACATCCAACTTGCTTTTATTAAGGGAGATGTTAGTATAGTTAAAACAATAATTTTGATTTGCTAATGGTAAAGAGTGAAGTTATTATTAGTTGCTAAAAAAGAAAAAAGAAAATGGTTCATGTATAACTTTATCATTACAAATGATTTATAATTTGCATAAATAGCATACCTATGGATCAAATTGTTTGGAAAATTTTGTGATGAACATCTTGGATTTTAATTTAAATGGCATACCTATGCATCATTTTTAGAAATGTTAAAATATTTATAATACTTCAAATATATGCTTACATATTTTAAAATTGACACGAGATCATATAACGATGTTAGGACATAAAACATACTCTTAGTAATATGAAGAATTGTTAATACATTGCTTACATACATTATTTGAAGACATAAATTTGCATGAGAAACACTAAAGTAAAATAGTTTATTCGCTATAGGTTATGTTATATGTTTAGCATTGCCTAACCAAATTAAATAATTGCAATACTTTGTTGTTTGATTCATCTGGGTTTCATCGCTTGTGTGATAATGATATGATTTTTAAATGGGAAACCCAAGGGAAGGTGGAGCCGGTGCTACTTGGAGAGAGATGTGAAAATAATATTTTATGATCTTTGTCTAAAGGAGATAGACTTGGGTAATAGACCGACGACCTATTTTAATAAAGAGGATTGGAATAATTTAACCAAAAAATTTAAAGAGAAAAGCGGAAGGGAGTGCAACAGACACAAATTAAAAATAAATGGGATCAGTTGAAAAGGATTAGAAATTGTGGAAAGAGTTGAAACATGGATCAAATGATTTGGGATGGGATTGGACAAAAAAGACGATTGGCCGTCGACGATTGGTGGCGAAGATATAATAACTTTGATACATACTTTTCCATTCTAATAACTCGATAAAGTTCATATGAACATAACATCTGAACATAATTGCATGTGTACTTGCAGATATTACCAAATGCGAAGAAATTTAGATATTGCGGCTTAGATCCTAAAATTGAAGAGAAATTGGATCTCATGTTCAGTGGTGTGGTTGCCACAGGTGCCCATTCTTGGACACCAAATCAAGAAGCTGACGACATTATGTAAGAAGAAAATTATTCTGAGCAAAGGTCTGATTCAAATGATTCAGCCAATGAATTATTATATGCCACAGATTACTATACTAAATCTAGTCATGCTAGGCGTTCACCAGCTCTAACTCCGAGAGGTCAAGAAAAAAAAAAGAGATGCTGGATTCCTCCGACATCAGATATCAAAGTTAGTCAGTGCATGCACTTCCAGAGCGAATAAGGCAACTGCAGCGCCATCACTATCTGAGGCGATCAATATTTTAGATAAAATCGCTAAATTTTTGATGATATTCCACTTTATCTGCATTCAACCAGGTTGCTTGAAAATCCAAACAAGCGAGAGGTCTTTGTGGTATAACGAACAAAGAGTTCATTATCTATTATCATTTTGAATCACGCGTGATGTTTAGCTGTTGCCTTTAGGAAAAGATGTTTTCGATATGTCAAAATTTAAACTTCTCCGTTTTGATAGTAGAGAGTTTGCTCTTTTTACTTGTCGCATTACTTTCGTAAACCGCTGAACTTCTTTAGTTGCGGTGAATTTTGTTTTAGTACCTTAATCTGTAAAAGCTAATATAGTGATATATTTTTTTTGATTGTTATGGATAGTGATGATGACGCATCAACCCATGACGTGATTGTTATCGCAGTATAATTACATAAAGTACTATGAGACTTATGTTTGCAAAACTCCATGTATGACTTTTAGATTTATTGGTAAAAATTGGATCAATGAGTTACTAGCAGGGCACCCAGGGAAATTTCATAATATGTTTCGTATGTCACGAGTTAATTTCGCATGGTTGGATGCTATTCCTTTGATTTAAGATCACTGTTTCAGAAAGTTCTATGTACCTATTACTCTTTTATTAAAAAAAGGCTTGGCTTTGGAATACTTTTAGGTTGTTTTGTTCTTCAAGAACCTGGTACACCATACTTTCTATTTCTTACAAGATAAGTAAAGGCACTATACTACACATGCTTTTTTAAGAACCTGGTAGACCTGCTATTCTTTTATTGGCTGGCTTCCTGCTTCTTGGTTTCCTGGTTAGTTGTACTGTTGTTCCTACTTATGTGATATCTAGAACTGTTGCTTGGTGGCTGATTCTCTCTGATAGTGAAAGAAATGACAATGATGGCATTGATGTTATTTTTTTTATCGTTAAGCAGGTAGCATTTTATATGATTAAAACCCTTCTTTTTGAAGTTTGGATGCTCACATACAATGTTGCTCCTGGGATAAACTTTCAGACCAGCAGTTATAATTTACTTTAATATATCTTTCTACGTTTGCTTATGTCTTTTTTGAGCTTCTTGTAGGTATTTGCATACAGCCTTGTTGGTTATTTTAAATTTATATCTTTTTGTTAATAATTGTAATCCTTCTATTTTTTTTAATGAAATATCTATCACTTTTTGAGGAAATAAATATTTTACCGTTTCATTTTCATTTTAAAAATATTTTGTAATGACACCAGTCCTTATATTAAAATTTTTATTGCTTGCACAATTAACTTTATCAAGAAATATGAGTTCAAGGAGCTCTACTGAGTCTAGAGTTGTGTATTGCAATTATAATTTACAATGTTATGCATTCACTTCACATAGGGAAGAAAATTATGGGAGACGATTTTTCAAGTGTCCAAAGAAGGAGATGATGATTTCAACTATTTAGAAGGATTGATGAATCAATGGTGACATCAAACAATGATCACGCTAAGAGGGTAGTAATGGAAAAAAAATTTAAAAGATTTTATCATAGGATATTAGGCTTAATATTATCGCTATAGTTTCAGATTTCTAATATTAGTGTTATTAATTAGGTAATATTATTTATTAAGTGATGTAACTGTTAATGTAATTTATTAGACTTGACTATATATGAGTATTAGTTATCATATTTCTATTCATTCTATTTAAATTTATTGTTTTATATAACTACGAGATATTTCTATTTCGACAAACAAGCAATACGCCAGATTCTAAATAAAATTTTCCAAACAGAATCATACTTCAAAGAAACTGCCACTAGCTTCTTCCCAAAGCCTTCACGCCTACTTCACCGCATCCCAAACGCCCCCCAAGTCTCACGTCAAGTAGGCAACTTCTCATGAAATTTGCTTAGTGCATTTATATCCCATAAGGTCAAAAAAACCATAAGAAATCCCATGTGCAAGACTCAAAACTCCACCACATATACCTCCTGCACATAGTAGTAAATTATATGTGGGATATAAAACTTGTTAGATCCTACCATATATTTATAGATACACCAACTCTACAACCCCATTAAATTGCCTAACTTGGAAAACTTTGACTCCAAGGAATTGAGCTTTTGATATTCATAAAAAATGTCACATGTTCATGCTTCATGATAAGTAATTTGTAAATCATAAAAAATATGTTTTATGCCTAATACCTCTGTGAAATCCACCAACCCATAGTGGTACAATTCTATTATCTCTAACAGCATTAGGAATACATTATGTAGACTTATCTTGCATAATATTAGAAGCAAATTTATGAGATGGAAAAAAGAAAATAACAATTGGCAACAGTGATAAGAAAATAAATTTAAACTAAACACATTAAAGAAGAGATTAATATCAATTTTTTCATGAAAATTTTAATTTATATGTGTTTGTTTTAATGTCATATAAGAGTTTAAATGGCCTAAATTTTTAAACATTTAATTTCTTAAAAAACTTAAAAGAAACCTTTTTTTAATTCAAAAGCAAAATTATTTTATGCCCCAACATAAATTCTTTATACCTTATCTTGCAACCAATATTATCATTATGAACATTAGTATATTACCCCAACTATTCAAGGTCAACATTCTTTAGGAGAATAACATTAGATCTTCTAAAAAAATCACTCATCTTAATGCAACTTTTGATGAAGTATACTTAAGTGTGAATAAATATCAACAAAAGCTTATAATTGCCACAATTAATGATCTATATTATGTGAGTATCTACATGCATATCAAACAAATTATGCAAATGCTACAAGACAAGTAATAATAATTGTAAAAACAAGTAGTCTTATAGTATACGAGAAAATCCAAAATGTAATATAACTAATAATGACCTTTAACTTATTCTTAGAACATCAAATGATAAAAAAATTAAAATAAATATATGTTATGATGAATTATACACGTTAAGAATTAATCAAATGATAGTTTCAAACTTAGGCTTGATTTAAGGCACATTCTTCCATAATAAATTTATTAAAATATTAGCTAAAACCTAACTCTCCACAAGGTTCTTTTTTATGAATTTGTTTGTCACTAAAAAATTAATCAAAATATAATCATCTATCGTAGGAATAATATTAACATATAATTTATTAAGAGTTGTTATTAGGTTAACCGATTCATCAATAGTATTACATATGAAAGTTCAATTTCACATTTAAACATATGTTCATTTTTTATTAGAAGTTTAGGTTCATATATGATTCTATGCTCAATTAATTTCATTCTATGCTCAATTAATTTCAAATTCTAAGTCTGACTTAGATCAAGTATAAGTTCATATAGAGACTAGGCCTTTATAAATCTGTCAAACTAAGCATAGGGTGGACGCTTTAACTTATATAGAGATTTTCGAACCTGCAGACTTTACCTTGAACTTCAAGGTAAGGAGGATTTACATATGATATTTATTGATTTAGAGAAAGCTTATGATAAAGTTT
Organism: Cymbidium sinense; assembly: GCA_021442155.1. Lineage (NCBI taxonomy): Eukaryota > Viridiplantae > Streptophyta > Magnoliopsida > Asparagales > Orchidaceae > Cymbidium > Cymbidium sinense. The sequence goes on from JAKCPB010000172.1 coordinate 32,472, forward strand.
CAAGAGATGTTCTTTGGAGAGTTCTAGAAACGTAAAAGAGTTAATATTGGTTATATCAAGTCATTAAGGATATGTATACTAGAGTACTTGTGTTAAACACAAGGAGGATTGACAAAAATATTTTCTCATTTCAATTGGATTACATCAAGGATTAGCTTTAAGCCCTTATCTTTTGCTTTAGTTATGGATGTTCTTACTAGGAATTTACAGAAGATGTATCTTGGTGTATGCTTTTTGCTGATGGCATTCTTCTTGTTGATAAGACTAGAGAGGGAGTCCAAGAGAAACTTGAATTATGGAGGTCAACATTAGAGTCTAAAGGTTTTTAGTAGATCTAAAACTGAATATATGGAGTGTAATTTTATAGAAGTTCTAGTGGTAGTATTGTGACATTAGGTGAACAAGTCATTAATAAGAGTGACATTGATATTTAGGCACTATTGTTCAAAATGATGGTGAAATAGATGGAGATGTCATTAGTAGAATTCAAGTTGGATGGTTGAAGTGAAGGAATATCTTTGTGTGATAGAAAAGTTCCACTTAAACTTAAGGGAAAATTTTATAAGATGGTGGTAAGACCAATGATTTAGATGAATGTTGGCCAATAAAAAAAAGCATAAGACAAAGTTAAGTGTTAGATGAGGATGCTCGTGGATGAGTGGCTTTACTCTAGAGATAAAATTTAAAATGAGTATGTTCGGAAAAAAAGTTGGAGTAACTCAGATAAGATTAGAGAGAGTCGCCTTAGATGGTTTGGCCACATAAAGCCTCGTCAATGACTGGTTAGAGAGTAGATTTATATTTTCCTTATGTTAAGAAAGATAGAGACCTAAAAAAGGTTTGGCTAAGATGTATACAAAATGACCTTAGTATACTTGAATTAAATGAGAATTTGACACATAATAGACACAATGGAGAAGGATTCATATAAATAACCCACTTAGTGGGATAAAGGCTTGTTGTTGTTGTTGTAGACTTTACCTTGAACTTCATTATATCCTTATGGTAATTCCATATAGACTTCATCCTACATTTTTTCCATTCAAAAATGTATTTTAACATCAAGTTGTTGAAGTTTACAATCTATATTTACCTCCAAGGATAGTAGTGCCGGAATTATATTTAGCAAAGCCTCATGTACAAATATTTCCAGATAGTCAATTCCATAAGTCTAAGAAAAATCATTCGCTACTAACCTTGCTTAGTAATATTCAATGGATTTGCCTGACCTGTATTTGATAATAAAGCTCCACTTGGAATCAATAAAGAAGTTTCTTTTAGCATTTCCACAATATCCCAAACTTTATTCTTCTCTAGTGCCAACATTTCTTCTGTACAGTGTTTCTCCATTCTGGTTATTAATAAAGCATCTTGTATAGTCTTTGGAACTTCCAATACAAATAGATTTGTAATAAGAGCTTGAAACTAAGCAGCAAGATTGGAGATGGATGTTGAGTATAAGATCAACTCCCTTTCCTAAGGCTTTAGGATATGTTAAACTCACCAAATATAAGTATGGAATAGGAGTTTCGGTTCCTAAGATCTGTTTAGATTTAGTGTTTGCAAGGGATCCATGAGAAGCTCAGCTTTTTGAGATTTCTATCATTTTTAATAAACTGTCTGGTAGCTCGATTTCAAATGCGTTAGTTTGTACATTATTTAAAGGGGGGATATGGAAGGCTTAGCTAAAGTAGCTTTAGTTTGATGAATAATTCAAAATTTCTTCTTCGCTAGTTTTCTCCCACTTAAAAAACGAAATTTTGGTAAAGAAAAGCTGATTTTTAAAAAGTGTTATGTCCATAGAGGTATAATATTTTTGAGTTTCAGGTGACTAACATTTATGCCCCTTTTGCATATGAGAAAATCTTAGAAAGACACATTTTCAGGTCTTAAGTTCCAATTTACTTTTGTTATTGTCATATATGTAAGAAAAATTTACAACCAAAGACTTTTAATGGCATGAAGAAGCTATTCTAGTGTGAGGGCTGTATTTTTGAAATACAATTGGAGGTCTGTTAAAGATGAGAACATGAATTGGTATCCTATTTATTAAATAGCATGTAATAAGAATAGCATCCTATCATTGATATTTTGGTACGTTAATTAATAATAAACATTATGACTCTAGTGACTTCTAAGAGGAGATAGTTTTCTTTAGCAAACCCATTTTATTGTGGGGTTATCAGACATGATCTTTGTGTGCAATATTAAGTATGATATTTTTAGTTCTAACAATTTTAATAAATAAAACAAATAATATCTTTATCATGGGGTAGAAGTTTCTTAAGAGTTGTTCAGTTTAAAAATTTTATTTTAAAAATCATATCCAACAAACCCAAGGTTGATCATCAATAAATGCGACAAATCATTTTATTTTTTGCATGTTAGATGTTTAAGAAGTGAGGGATCTCAGACATCACTATGATTTATTATAAAAGGAGATTTAACTTCGTTTTTTTTTTAAATCAAAAGAGGAACAAACATGTTTAGGCAAGACAGCTATCAAATCTAGCATTTGAAAGAATCTTAATGCTGGAATAATGAAAGGGATACAAAGTTTGTAAAAAAGAAAAACCAGATGAACAAAACAAAAATGCCACAACATTATTTCACGTTCTGTCAGTAGAGACTCACAAGTTGTGGTTTAAGCTTATTTATTCAATATAGATTTCTCCTCGAAATAGTGAAGTCCCTCATTTTCTTTAGCACTATCAATCTTATTACCTGAATTCATGTCCTGAAAAACACAAGACTCAAAGACGTGAGTACCATACTTTAAATCCATGGTTGTTAGCTAATTGATGGAAATAAAATTGCAAGTCAAATATAAAATATGTAAAACAGATCACAATTTAATTTAAGGACTGATTTGAATAGTTCTAACTCTAGCTACCCTAGGAGAAGATCAATCAAAAATGTTATTAAGACTCCAAAGTTTTTTGAACTTGGATTGTGTGAAGAGAATAATTTCTCATAGCCTGTCATGTGGTCAATGGTTTAAGTGTCAATCATCCAAGGTCCTATGGTATTTACTACAACTACTAAGAGCTAAAAAATTACAGCTCTGTGCAAGCAATAAACATGTTGGTTGCCCAGAATGTAAGAAGCTTTTATTATTGTTAAATTTGTTCCTAAATAAGAGATAATTGAGTGCCCCATTACGGATCTTTTAGACTTAGGAATGAACTTGGGTATGAGGAAGGTCCAGCGTACATTATATAACACACCAAAAAAATCATAAGCACGTTCTTTTCAACTTGCTTCTAGTGTTTTTTAGCATCTTAGGGCATGACTATTTAACGTGGATGAGCAAATCAATATCTTTTAATAATCTAGTTAATGTATTAAAGTAATAAGTAGCATCCATCCTACCTTGCCTCAGTTCACAAGCTCTACTCTAAAGATCTAAGGATTGAATTTTCCTAGTTTAAGAATGGAAGTTATATCTTCTCTGTGATGGAGTAGTATACATATGCTATTTGATGTTGTCTTACATTGAGTTCATGATCGATGATGCCATGACCACGGAGTTTTGAGCATCCTGAGTTCGAAAGAAATGATCACCTGCATCCCATTTTGATAGAGCCATCCGCATAGGGAAGATGACCTCGTTTTCTTGTTGCCATAAAAAAAGAATGAGACCATTGAAAAAATTCTGATTGTTTAGCTTTATAGAAATGATTTGAAAAGAATATTTCTCAGAAGAAATAGAAAAACCTGCAATGGTGAACTTATAGTGATGGATTGAGAGGGACTTGAAGAGTATTTTGAACAGACATCCCTGCACTCAAAAGATGGAATTATTTTGTGCATCTTCTTGCCTCTGAGAGAACTTGGCTCTGGTACCATGAAATCAACCATAAATAGGAGATGATAGCAGCAAGCAGTAGAGAAACATAACAGAAAATATAGAATTATATTCATCCTAATCTATAATATTTGGAAAGCTGGTTATGAATACACAATATATTTAACAATTTTATTGGGGTAATTTTGGAGTAGCTTCATGTTGCCTGCTTATAGTAGATATGAAAAAGAACTATGAGAATAAGTTGTTCAAGGAAAACTAAAAAATAGTTTTCTTAAGATGATACTTTAAATAGCGCCCCGAAAAATTACTTCTATGACTTTCAGCTTTCTTATCTAACTATTTTATTTATTAATATATTAATTAAGATTAAGATACTAGATTATAAGTTGCATGAAATAATATTCATAAACAACACCTCTTACAACACTGATAATAATCTTCACATGATTTTGTGTGACAATTATCTACTTTTTTGAACAACAAAACACAATACAAGTTAGTATAGTGCACCACCACAAGACTGCAGTGCAAAATAGAGAGCCTGTTCATAATCATGCTTGTTATATTCTAACTTGCAATAACTATGATAATCGAGATTCATTACATTAAAATTGTCACTTGATGTTCTCATTTGTTGGATACATATTTTCCACCATTGTGCTAATCCATTTTAGATATTCTACATTCATTTTCTCTAACAAATCATTAGGATGAAATAAATATAATTAAGTTAATGTGACAGATACCTTGGTGAAGTGATGTAGTGTTGGTAGGTAAAAGAGCATCTAAAGTATGAAAACTAAAATAATAGATGAAGCATAAGAAGATAGGGATTTACAATTAGTTAAAAAAACGAGTTAATACATGATATATATTTTTTGTAAAATTTATAAGTCTTCAATATTGCAAGAATATCATCTGAAACATATTTGTGATGAGTTCAATTGTCTAAGATCAACTAAAACAACATAATGGGGATATCAATGAGGACATAAGCTTTTACATTTAGAGAATGGTATTAAAATAGAAGATCTGAAGTACTATATGGCAAGAGAATATTATGGAGGCTAAAAAATAACTTATCAAAGCTTTGTTGATCAATAGAAAGTTTGGATTTGTTTAGTATTCATTGTCATTTATCATAGGTTTATTTATATGCATAAGGGTAATTATTATTCTCTATGTAGTAGTGGTTGGGTTAAATAAGCATTGTTCTACCCTAAAAATTTTTTGCAAGCATCTACTCTCATGCATCCCCCTTGAAGTATCTCTTTAATTTTGTATTAGTTCAAATAATCATACCATACCTCAGCATTAGAAAGTCTTTTCACTAAACATTAAAGATAACTACTAGTCTATAAACCATAATTTAGTAATGATCTTACATGTTTCTTAATCATAATACTATAAACAAGAAAAGATGAACCATTTACTACATTATAGTGACCATTAAATATCAAGGTATGTAAAAGCATTAGGTTTTAGTCCCCTGTGGATAGTTAAGCATACGTATGTGTACAAAGATAATGGTTGTCTATCAACCATACGATTTAGATTTTGAGTTAAAAATAGATTTGACCACTAATGTAACAGTCCTAAATTTGATCCCCTTTGATCCACAGTTCCTAATAAATAGCATTAAAGTTAATGTTTTGGTTGGGATCGAGTGATTTATGTGGTTTATGACTCTTATGGATCTTATCATGATTAAATAAGGTCCAAGAGTAGGTGACCCAAAGGCAAGTATACTTAGTTAAGTATGTTCCTGGTGCATAACACTTGATGGTATTAAAAATTTTTGCTATAGAATTGATGGCCAACTGCCAATATAAAGAATTAGAGCTCACAAATGAGAGATTGACTTGTTAATGTGCATAATGAGAGTATTAAAATTAATCCCATATAAAAATGGTTAAAAAAACTTTATAAAATTTGTAAGTAGTGCATAATAAGAGCATTAAAATAAACCCCACATAAAAATGCTTATAAAAAATACTTGTATAAAAATAGTAAGTAGTTGATACTCATTAATCACTAATAAAACTAAGCTCTGGGACTAACTATCATTTGGTCTTCACTTGATAAAATTAAATTCCATCACACTTTAGAATGGTAAAGGTCTCCTTTCTTTTCAGTTGGACAAAAAAAAAGCTAGCAATTTCATCAATTTTCATTCCCATGTCCAAATTAGAGGTTTCCCTTCGTAGACATCCCAAATTAATCTACTAAATTTGTCAGGGTGAGTTGAGGCACTAGTTAATGTCAAGCTTGGACAAGGCATCTACATGGCAATGAAAGTATTAAAAATCCAATATAAAGGTCTTGAGGAGAGTTGTTTGTAATTTCGATAGATGTCAAGTGCGGGTGAAAATTATACAAGCAACACAATCAACTCATCAGACCAAGAAATTGGAACCTCGTTCATAAAATCACTCATCAACTTGGTTTGAAAAAAACTATTTCGTCCGTTGTCATTCCATTCCAAAGTACAAGTTTCCCATCTGAGTGTATGTAAGCTTGAGAAGATAATTGCACTGTTGAGCTACATTGGCATTTTGACGGTAACAATAGATAGATAACACGAGCATCATATCAATAAAAGAGAATGAATGGGAAACGTATGAAGAAATTAATTACAAGTATCATAACCGAAATGATAAATAATAAACTTCAAGAAAAATAAAGAGACAAAAATGCAAACCATGTCCATATTGCTTTTCCATGAACTTTAGATGATCACACTAAAACAATAAAATTTGGGTCTAGGGAGAAAGGGAAAAAGGCATAAACAGCCACACTAAAAAGGGAGTAATTTAAAGTTAACAATAATAGTTTAATATTTGGGGTTTTTACATACATACCACTCTAAACCATCTAATTTACCCATTTAACACATAAAACTTTAATATTACCCGTATACCACGTCAAATATTTCCGTAACTCATTTCTATCACCCGTAACTCTTCCGTGTGAGCGGAGAGAAGTGAAGACGGACTCAATCGGCATTGCTCGTCAACGCTCGTCATGAGCATTTTTCTCTTTTGTTTCTGCTCGCATTTTTGATTCCTCAAGAGTGAGAGAGAGAGAGAAAGACGAGGACCGTGTGGGAAATAGCCCCTCATTCTCTCGCCCCGACCGAGATTCCTCATTCTCGCTCCGTCTGCGAGCCTCTCTCCGCCTCGAAAGGCAGCCAAGATCCGTTCATCCGAGCGTCGAACTAGACTCCTCCCTCCCTTTTTCTGCTCGCCCCAGCTAAAGGGAATTCGCTGTTCTCTCCCCCCGAATCGAGATCCTCTTCCTTCCCCAATCGAAAGTTTTAGGTTCTTATCAATAAATCTAGGGCATTTCTTTTCCTTTCTTTGGATCTTCCTTGATCTAGCAATATATAAAGTTGCCTCTTTTATCGTTTGCCCTTTGCTCGAGTGCCTCTTTTATCTTCCTTGATCTAGCATTTCTTATTTTCAAGTTGCCCCTGCTATCCACTTGTTATGTCTTGAAGGGACTGTGTTGATTGAATTCATGCAATTATCTAATCCTTGTAGGTGCTTCTGATTGGGTTCTCAGGAAGCGCCGAGGCAGAAAACAGCAGGGTGGACGACTTCTGGGATCTCTCTAATGCAAAGTTTGGTTCAGGGCCGGAGCCGCTGGAAGGTTTCTATGTTACAGTACTCTTTGATTTCCAGATAGTCCTCCTCCCGGAAAGCCAATGCAGGCCCTCCTCCTTCTAACGCCATGAGAGAGAGGGAGAGTCTATGTTGATTTATTTCAAAAAACTTGTTTTAAAATAACTTACTGATTTCTTTTTTCTTTTAAACAGAAACTACGGCATGCAGACTCCACTGTGCAAAAGAGATACTTATGCAAAAACTAAATGCAACTATAATTTTTGAATGCAGGTTTTCCTGTCTCTTTCCTTAACGGTCACTCTAACATATGCAAAAGAAGTTCCACTCTCTGAATTGGATCCAACGTATGCTTGTCAGGAAAAATCCGGATTATCTTCTGTGTTAAAAACCTTTAAAAATTTGCCCGTTGGAATGTTCTCTGTGCTTCTTGTGACATCTCTAACAGGGATGAGTTGCTAAGCTTGGTGGATAAGTCTGCTTTCAATTCAGTTTGCAGGAGATGTGTTAGGTTTTGTGTTTTAGTATTCGTAAGTTTGTTTGTAGCTTTCTGTATTCTATCTGCTTGTGGTGTGGTGTGAGAATTTGTTCAATGTAGCCATTGTTGTAGCCATTTTTCTGCTTTTGATTACTTTACAGTTATGACACTAGTATCTTGATAACAACAACTTCAAGCCTTTTACATCTATCATTGATATGTCATTGTTGATGCAGATTTCATAATTTTAAATTGTATCCATTTTTATATCTTCCTTTAGTGTTCTCGTGCCTGATTTGTTTCATGGGGATCCGTGGAAGAAATGGCAGCCTGCAACTGAACTTGAACACTGGCTTGCTAGACATCGTCCTGAAAGGTAAGGACATTGAATTATCGACCAAGTGGATGATTGATGAATTCACTGCTGCAGGGATATCCAAGAAGCTTGGTGTTATTGGATTTTGTTTTGGTGGTGGACGTCTGATAGAAACATTAGCTAAGGACAATCATTTTGGAACTGGTGTTTGCTTTTATGGGACGAGAATCAACACCTCCTTAGCTGAAGATATAAATGTTCCAATCTTGTTTATCTGGAGACAGCGACCCTCTTTGCTCAGTCACTTTAGTATCAGAGATGGAGAAGATGATCAAGGGTTCTAGAGCTGTAGTCTATTCAGGGAGGGGTCATGGATTTGCTCATCGCCCAGAAACTCCGGAAGAAGATAGAGATGCTGAGGATGCCTTCAATGTCTTGAGAAATTGGCTGAAAGATCGCTTGATTTTGGATGAGGATAATGCTGTAGTAAGCAACCAGTTTGCTTAACTATTTCTCTTCTTACGTGTACTGTATTTAGTTTGTGATTATTTGTGTGGATTCTATTTTTCCTCATATTTTGTATGTCTTTGAAAATGAAATGGCTATTAGAATAATGGATGAAGCTTGTAATGAGATTTAAGCTATGCTGATTATGTTTTGAAGATCTATTTGGCTGAGCAGTCTTAATGAAAACTAGAGAGATAAATTATAGATGTCGGAGCCTAAAAGGGATATAGTGGAAGGCAAATTATAACCTATGCACGTGAAGGAAATTGAAATCGAAGTTGAGAGTGCTAAGTATAAAGTGATAAGAGGTCCAAGAGAGTATAAGAATATATTATTCTAATAAAAATCAGAGATACTTTCAAAATATTTAAAGAAAATTAGAAAGCCTACCTTACTAATGAAGAAAAATATTGCAATAACAATATTTAGCATTCCCATTATAATCTTGTTTTGAGAAGATTTTCTTCGTCAGATTCTCCAAAAAGTTGGGTTCTCAATATCATACAACGCTATGTCCATTTAACCACTCAAGTAAATCCTCATTTGTTCGATTTTGGGCATCTTAAAATTTCTTGCCAAAACTTCTACCTTTACGGGATGTGTATAATACATCAGTTACACTAAACAACGATATTCCTTAACGTTCGCTCGATGAAGATTTATTTGTGCTCATTGATAGTATTCCTTTGTTTGTTGGAAGATTATTAGCAGATATTCGGATATAAAGCTTAAATCAGAATAGATCAACAACACTTCCTCAAGATATAACTATCAAGTAACGATCAAGTTGTTCAAAGTAAATGTCACTTAACAACATCTTTGGTAAATAATTCAAAGGAGATATATATATATATATATATATATATATAAAGCTTAAATCTGCAGAAGAAAATCAACAAGTGCTGAATTTGAAATTTTAAGCATAAAAACAGAGAGATGAAAATAAATGGAAGTCACATGATTAGATCTTCACACAATATTCATCAAACAGTATCCACCTAATATTCATCTCCTATGCCATGTCTTCCCTTCATCAAAATTGGTTAAAGGTTATTCTTTTTTACAGTTTACAAACAAATGTCGTAATAAGTGAATTGGTATATAAGATGTGCAAGAAACAAATCAAACTTTATTGTCACAAGAATATGTTTTAAATAGCATCTAAAAACTAGTAAAAAAAATTAATACCATACTTAATGAAGCATACAAGAAACTTTTACTTATATGTAATACTTAGATCTTGACCATTATTTAATATGTATATTGTTATTCATTTGTTTATAATTATTCATTCACTTTACAAGTCAAACATGATCAAGCATAGCTTCGCTCGTATTTGACTTGTTAAGAAAACAAACTCAAAATATTTGTTCAAGTTGAACTCACTTAGCAAGTCAAATATGAGCTTATTAGCGAGCTAAACATGAGATTATTAGCGAGTCGAATACGAGCTATTTGTGCATAACGAGCTACTCGCGAACGACGAGCTTCTTTGATTCCGCACTGCAATGCAGGAAGCCAACAATTCAATATTTTGTTAAATTTTCAAGTGCTACTCGTCTAACCTCTAATTGGACAAGCCAACTATCTGCTCCAGATCCAAATCCACGGTGAAGGTGGTAACCAGGTAAACTACCATCCATACAAACTGCATCAATCAGATTTATTTAAGTAATTAGTCAGCTGATGATAACAGTCCAAATAATAAGGTTCACATAACTAATAAATATTAGATCTTATCTAAGCCAGATAATATTATCAAAAGAATAGAAATTTATATGAAGTAATCTATATCTACTAGTATATTGCAATGAATTCAATAAGCTGAAGTAAAAAACATATGCCGAGAGTACATCTCACGAGCAGCAGAACAAGGGAGCCAAAAAACCAGCAAGGTCTCATGTCTTCCGGTGGGAAAAAGATGAAGAAGAGGGGGAAAAATCTTAAGCGTAAGATATAAAGAGAAACGGAGAATTTAAGAATCCGTGCGGTAGGAGCAATGACGAGTGAGTTTCATAAAAACGGAAACGGAAGCAAAAGCAGTTTCAGCTGGAAATTTTACTTTAGAGCTGCATACGATGACCTAACAATGAAGAAGAAACAATAAGCTACCTTATTCTTCCTCACTCTCGCGGAATCAGAAATGCACGAGCAGCAGAAACGAAAGAGGGGGAAAACGCACGAACGGAGCTTTCTCACTCTCTTTCGCTCTCTCACTCTCGACGAACAGAAATGCCCAGAAATGCTCGGGAATAAGTCCGTCTTCACTTCTCCGTCTCCACGCTCACGGAAGAGTTACGGAGTGGTAGAAATGAGTTACGGAAATATTTGGCGTGGTATACGGGTAATATTAAAGTTTTATGTGTTAAATGGGTAAATTAGATTGTTTAGAGTGGTATGTATGTAAAAACCCCTTAATATTTGGGAATACCTAGATCTGTGTGTGCACTACAAATTTTTTGGTGGATTAATCAGATGCAACTTATGACCATTTTTATGAACTGATAAAAACATACCTTTCTGAAAATCTTTAGCAATAATGATGAAATAGACTGGCAGGTGACAATCTTGGAGAATTGCTGATTAAAGAAAATGAGAAGTTGTTAAATGTAATATATATATATATATATATATATATATATATATATATATATATATATATATATATATATATATATATAGAATCTTAGAAATGATATATAGTAAAGCAAAAAAATAAAGAAAAAACCTCAAAAAGTTTGAATTACAGCTGCTTAATCCAGACTGAATCTTCTCTGTGGTCATCAGGTGCTTCAGAGGAAATGTTGTATCATTCCCAAATGTCAGTAAAAAGAATGAACAATCTCCAGATCCTCATATATAACATTGTTGATAACCAGTTGAATAAATCCAAGGGGATGTGGCTATTCTGCAGATGTGGTATCAAACATGTTCAAAATTTTGAAATCCAGAAAATGACAGATAAAGCTTGATCATCCAACACTTTCCCAATCATCAAGTACAACATTATGTTTACGTGAGATTGGTATACTTCCTTGGCCCCAACCCTTTTGCACTTTCTTCAAAACTTTCATAACTACTCCACTACCATCATCTCTGAAAACAAATAAAAACTTAATCTCATTAAGTTATGATAAAGTAGGGAAATCCCAAACAAAATGCCATGGGCACTAACGTACTGCAAGGGACAACAGTTATTGTATTTAGTTGAGGGAGAAAATTACTTTTTCAGAACCTATGATGAAGTATGAAAGTTTTTTAAAAAAAAGTTAGAAAGTTACTTGTGCAATAGAGCACGCCAATCATCTTCAATGGAACTATCTGTCCCATGAATATGAAACTTAGATCCAATCATGTTACTTCTATTCTGGGAAATTGCATCATATGATTCATCATCATGACGGGCTGCCATTTCCATCATTTGTTCAGAGAGTTTATCAGCATCATGTTTATTCCCTTCCTTACCCAAAGCATCAATCACTGGCATGAAAGCAGCAGGATCTAAAAGAGAGCCTCTATTTATCATAGCAACAAGCAAGCTGTGAGCATCATCCACTCTGTTTTCCTTGCAGAGTTCCTCAATAAGATATTTATATGAAAAGTTCTCAACAACAAAGCCCTTCTCAAAGGCAATTTGAAATAACTCCTTTGCCTCCAATACCTTCCCATGTCTACACAACTCGTGACAAAACAAGTTATACAGAGCCTCCTTCTCGCCCCAGGTGGCAAGACCAGTTCGGAATGTACCTTGAGCAGCATCAAACTCACCAACCTTGCAAAAACCTTTAATTAACAGACTGAAAGAAGCTAACTTGGGGAGGATTCCACCCTTCATCATCTCATCTAAAAGTGAAGCAGCTCTACCAATAATTCCACCTTCACAAAAGGCCTGAATCAGGTTATTGTACGAGATAGCATCCAGAGATATGCCTTTCTCACACATTTCATCAATTAAATTGTGCATTTCACTGATTTGGTTATTCCTTCCCAAGCCCCAAATCAGCATGTTGTAGGTCCTTGTGCTTGGTTGACAACCTTTCTTCTCCATGTCCCTGAGAACCTTATAAGCTGAGGAGATCTTCCCGTGTTTACAAAACCCATGGATAAATGTGTCATAAATTATGGCATCAGGAGTAATATTCTTTCCCAACATCTCAAGCAGCTTCTTTTTAGCTTCATCCAAGCGGTCTGCCTTGCACAGCCCATTTATCAATATTGAATACGTAATTAGATCTGGAAAACATTTACTGCTGCCATTTCTGTCATCAACCAGACCAAGGAATGCATTCCCAAGTTCACCAAGTGCTGCACTTCCATGGAGCCACATGCCACTAACAATGTCCATTGCCTTGTCCAACTTCCCACATCGGCATAAGCCATCAATAACTATATTGCAGCTCACAATATCCAAACTATAACCTTTCTCATTCATCTTTTGAAGCAGTATTTCTGCTTCCCATGTTCTTTCCTTTCCATAGACTCTGCAATAAGATGTTGCAAGTAAAGCATTTGGAAAACACCCATTGCTTGCCATGTCAAGCAGAATCCAGTTGGCTGCTCGCACCATCCCTTTCAGACAATATCCATGCAACAAAGAGCTGTAGGACACTACATCCGGTAAGATCCTCTATTTTTCATCAAAACCATGACTGATCTTGCAGAAGAAACCATCCCCTGCTTGCACAGCCCATCGATCACAATATTATAAGAATACACATTAGGCTCCAAACCGACATTACCATCTCCTCCAAAACCTTCATAGCTTTCAATAGTCTCCCATTTCTCACTAAACCTGACAGCCATATGTTGTAGCTCTCCAGCTTCACAAAACCATCCCTCCTCATCTCCTCTACCCCACCCTCCTCCACCAAACCTAGCTTGCATAAACCCCCCAGCACCAAATTATAACTAATCTGATTCGCCTCGGCAGTCCCAAATCACCACCCTCCTCCTCATATCCTCAAAATCCTGCAAGCGTCAAGAACCATTCCAGCCTTACAAAGACCCGATATCCTAGCATTGAAAGTTACCACGTTGGGAAACAAACCATCCTCCCTTATCCTCTCAACCAGGTTCTCCGCCTCAAGCACCTTTCCCTCCCTGCAAAACCCAGCAATCAAGGTATTATAAATCACCATATTCGGCCTGCAACCTTGAGACCCCATTTGGTTCAACACCTCCAACGCCTGGTCAGCCAGTCCCGCTCTACAATACCCACGAATCAAAACTCCAAAACTAAACTCATTCCGCTGGCACCCCTTCAGCGGCATTTTGTCAAACACCTTGATAGCATCATCCAAACGGCCAGAATCACATAATGAAAGCATCAAAAGGTTGAGGCTTTGAACATCCAGTGCCGCCGAAAGAAGTAGATCACGGTATATAATTTGGACAATGTCATGGCGGCTGAAGCGAAGGGAGGAGCGAATGAGAGAGTTGTAGAAGGAGAGAGGGGGAGACGAGAGGGATCGAAGGGAAGAGAAGATGGACACGGAGAGGTCTAGTAGGCCGAAGGAGGCGGAAGAGATGGCGAGAGCAGTGAGAGAAGAGGATGAGGAGGGTGACGGGTGAAGAAGGAGGAGGCCATGGAGGTGATTGAGCTCGGAAAGCATGTGGGAGCGAGCGAGAATGCGGGAGATGGCCGCGATGGAGGAAGCGGAGAGAGCAGAGGAAGGCGAGGAGGAGGAGAGGTGCTTGAAGAGGCGCCATGCGAGAGGAGGTTGTTGGCGTTGCGGCGGATGAGGAAGACGATGCCAGGGATGGTCGTGGTCGAGGATGGGGAGGCGGTCATAGGCCGTCCTGTGGTCCGGTTAAGGAGTTATTTGAACACCATTTGTGAGTGCTCTGCAGCGAGAACAAATGGATGGAAGGCTCGATGAACCATGATAACCTTTGATTTGATTGAATTTTGAATATATTTGATATGACATTGAAAATTCTACCAGTCGAAGCACTAATCTTGACGTTAAAAGTAAATTGATCCAAGTTAAAAAATCAAAACTATCATCAAAACTTTTGGATATTAATTAAACCCCAAAAGCTCTCAAACATGCAATATTTATAGAATCGAGCGCCTCACGGCGGATCTAACAAAATTCTCAAGATCTCATGTTTCATTTGAGCATTCAAATATTTGAAATACCTCAAATGATCAAAGGGATCATTTAGCCGGAATAGTGACGTTTGCATGTATTCAGACGCCACCTCCAATATAAATCATTCCTCAGGGAGCCCAAGCAAGAGAGAGGAGAGAGCTCTAAAGATCCTCCAAGCAGCCGCCACTGACGATCATCAACCACTGCCGGCCGTGATCATGTGCCGAATCTCTCGTTGCCTCCATCATGATGATTTCTACGAGTGTTTCTGATTTCTACCGTGATGTTCTGTTTGATCTCAGATCGTATGCATCTCCACCATCTACCAAATGATTGTGATTTTGTGATGCTCGTGATTACGGATTGCCCGCTCACCATCATCCTCAAGAATCGTTACAACCTCGACGTCATATACCGTTGCTCTTTCTCATATGTAATTATAATCCCAATATCTAAAGATCTTCAAATGATACATAGTGAAAGCTTTTTTATGAGACCCATGGTTTTTCCTCTTTCGAGATTTTTCATAAAAATTCGGAATTTTATTATTCACTTTTAAATCGATTGGGATTTCACAACGTAATTGGCTAAAAACTTTTACTTTACTGCAACTAATTTTTTAGCACGCAACAATATTGATAATCAATTTTTATATATTTTATTCGAACGAAATACGAGAACTGAGTTGAATGTCAAAATCTGAGAGAAATCATCCAAATAATATGTTGTAAACAAAGAAGGTTATAGAAGAAGCTATGTGTTCTACATATATTAATAAATTAGCTAATGTCGCTTAATTCTCTTCACTCCAAGAGATGGAGTTGAGCTAAATAGTAAACAATATCCTATAGCTTTATAGATTTAAGATCAGTAGAGTCTTCAACCCAATTTTGAACCAAAATAAATATGTAATTGAAGTGAATCACAGGACTCATTGAAGCTGTTAAGAATGATAAGTGGATAGTGTACAGATAATACAGATTATTCTATAAAATTGAATTATTAAATAGTCTTATAAATTAAGTTTAACTAAAATAATTTAATAAGCATATGCACTATAACAACTCTAGTCTATTTGAGATATCTGAAATAAATAACTCATAGCTATTATTAATTAGACTCTATGAACATTATGACTAATACCTTTCTGATATTGATAGATTGAAGTAATGTCTATCCCGAGATTATAGAATCATGGGATCTCGATCAGGATTACTCTCTTTTTTTCTTAGACAATCATCTACACCGTACTACTAAACAGTGATTCATATCATAGATATATTTATTTTCAACATTAATCGAGAGTGGTCTCTTACTACGATAAGAGGGGTAATTTCACAATAAAAAAAGATATATTATTGTAATTATTAAGGATTATAAGGAGCGTCGAAAGAGCCTTAGGATTGAAAAGTCAAGAGAAATTTAAAGTATTAATGGTAATCATTTTGAATGGTTGGAAGTGTATAAAAAATGTTATGAGTTGCACTCAAATTTTCTTTTATATGTATGTGAACAATTTTTATATAATACTAAAATAATAAAATTTTTCATTTTTATGATGAATCCTAACATACAATAATTATATTTATTTTATTAAAATACATAATGTTATATAAATTAATTTATAAGATCAGAAAAAGTAAATGGATGATTCATAGTATGTTTCACATTTATATGAAAGATTAATATTATATTAAAGGTGAAATAAAAAAAAAATCTATTAGATTAATAGTGATTCGTACACATTCACTCAAATATTCGAATTAATTAGTATAATGCTCAAGATAAATTCTAAGTATTTAATCTCATAGCGTTTTACATTCAACATAGTAATATTCTGAGCATAATTTTTATGTAAATCAATATTATTTTAAAATAAAAATCCAAGAAGAAAAAAATAACGAGATGAAACCTCGATATTAATATTTTTAAATAAATTTACATATTTGTTATCTTAAGATATTTATATGCAGACTGTATATGCCCAAAATTTATTGGCAAAATTTTTAAAATAAGCATAATTAAAATCTTAATTAGCGGATTAGACATATTTTAATCGGTGCTATGTATAAGAATACGCTCGTTAAATGATACTTAAATAAATTTTTTTAAAATTTTTTTCACTTTTCTATTGGGCTGGGATGTAATTTTGAATATTGTGACACAAATTTGAAAAAAAAAATTTACAAGCACGATAATATGTATAACCATTATCTAATTCTCAAAAATTTCTAAAGTCTAATAATTCAATACTAAAAAAAAATATCTGACACTCCGCAGAGAAAGTACAATTCACTGTAACATAGATAAACAGTGTCCTGATAAGCAGTGTACATAGAAAATATAAAACAATGATAGAATAGTGTACATCAAGCTATCAGATGATCCACAACCATAGATGACAACTAAGGACATCTAACGGCGGGTGCCTCGGTGGTGAAGTCGCCTGAGGTAATCGGCAGAGGTCGTCGACGCCTCGCAGATGGTGCCGCCGACTTCGCTCGAGTCGGTGGCCTCGCATCATCGAGGGTGTAACATGTATCTCCGTGATGATCTTGCGGGAAAAATGTACACCGCGTGCATCGTGGTATAAACTGGTGGGTGAGGATACATAGGAGAGCCTGCTGCCTGCCATGATTGAAATAGACTGAATATGGCTTCCTGATAAGGGTACGGAGTTGGTGTGCCATAGGGATAACTGTATGGACCAACATCTGGTATAGACAATGGATTTGCGTCAAATCACACGTTTGGAAAGACGGTATAGAAGAAGCCGCATCATCTGAATCTCTATATCTGCTATCTGATATGTGCATGTCCTTCTGTAGTTTACTGCATAACCCCTCGTAGGTATTGATTGAATGCTGAAAATCGGAATCCATATCTCTCCCAAAATAAGGCTGGAAAATATCTAGTGTGTCCAAGATATGCTCCCGCTGTTTAGGCAATTATGTAATTTAGTTCGCATAACATATCAAAATTTGAATAGCTTATAGTTTTCGATTAACCATCGTGTCTCTAGGAGCTAGAGGATAGTAGGTGGTAGGCGGAATGGTCGGAGCCCTAAGCATGTATAAGAGGAGGCTTGAGATACCACTCATGTCTTGACTAACCGTCGGGTCAAGTAGGTGGAACCGCACTGTAGTACAATCAAGAATGTCCGCCGCCATGTAATATGTAACTCGGTGGTACTCAACCCAATCAACGCCGCCTTCCCCACCATCGACTTCGATGAAATGCGGATCTATTCCACGTCGACTAGTGATAGACCAAACCAGGACATGATGGGAGGTACCACTCAATTCTCTTCCAACTGGCACCCAGCAAGCCAAATTTTGCACCCAACCAAAATATACTCGCCACTGTGAGCTACCCGTAAGGCTCCCATATCACGCAACATCATATTAAGAAATATATGCCATCAAAGATTAGAGCGAAAAAATGAATCGAAAGTGCACTTACTCATACCTGACTCTATAGCAAACCATCAAGCTCATCTCGGTACACTCTAACATGAGCAGGTGTCATCTCCCTCAGGTAACCTTCATTCCACCTGCATCCAACACTCAGACCCCCCAACTATGATGGAAAGGGTACGTCTAATATGGGTTGGCCAACATGTATATGCTCCCACGATCATACCTGGAGTAGATGCAAATATCCTGCCATGTTTGTCCACTTTGGCTTAGTAGCTTCATTCAACTCTCTGTATAGATGTGCCAACACAGTTGCTCCAATAGAGTATCTGCTAAACATGCTCAAATCATCTAGTAGTGGTAAGTACTGTAGATGTATCTCTGACCCAGAAGTATCTGGCATGAGGAAGCAGCCAATGGTGAACAGTATGTACGCTCTAATGTGCATCTGAAAGTCGGCATCTGGTAGATCCAAATATGAATCCCTATAAAATGTCCATCGCCAGTAATGGTAAACAGTCCCGACGCGCCGCCACGCGGAATGTCGATGTAACATATGGCTGGCTAGGATCATGGTATACCACACCTGGATCTGGATGTCTCTCGATGAGCTCATCATAACAATCAGCCCAAGATAGCCATCGTCTACCCTCCTCAATCACTGGTGGTCCTATAGTAGGTGGTCTGTCAATCCGAACACCGAGAATCATAGCAACGTCCTATAACGTAACTGTCATCTCACCAACTGCCAAATGTATTCTCGGTGACTGAGGCCAACTGGATGAGCAGTGGTGATCAAGTTTGAGATCTGCTGCGGTGAAACGCAACCAACCCAACATCTCGTAGTCCATCCATAAACTGTGGGCAATTAACTGGCCAATCTCTGAACATAAGTAGATGTGACGCAACCTCTACAATCTTCACCTGCATAAGAAAAAATAATTTATTTGATCAAAATGACATATGAGGTATAAATATTACAACAAATGAAGTAAAGCATAAATATTACAACAAATGAAGTAAAATATATCATATCGGGATGTGCTACGCGCCACACAACGCACCGGGTGAACCTCTAGGGGTGCGGGGCCATAATCGATGGGGGACTCATCTGTGTGGCGTCTATGCTGATGTCTAGTAGCTCCTCCTTCCTCCGTCGCCATGTAACCTGTATAATAAACAACATTTGGGAGTGGATCTCAGTATATGTGGCGTTAAAAATTTATAAATACAACCATATTTATAGGAAATTTCAGTATATGGGGCCTTAAAGAAACACTAACACCCACAATACACTAACACCCAAAAAAGGCTATATATTAGAAAATAAACACTAACAGCCAGAATACAATTCAAGTACATAAGTCTGAGAGAAACTAACAGCCATAATATAATTCAAGTATATAAGTCCAAAAAAAACTAACATCCTAACGAAACAACATTAATGTCGCCTTTGTGGACAGGTAGTCCTGTTATGCCCAGAATTTTTGCATAGTCTATAAATTTTGTTGGATCGCTGTACATTCTCATCCATTGTATTGGAATATCGCCATGTCCTAGGCCTGTCAGTGTGCCTTCTAATATTTGGTGGTGTGAGTTCAATCGTATGATGATCTGATAAGTACATTGGCTAGTTGGTGCGATCTGAAATGACATGAAATTGAGCTTCGTATGTGCTGTGGTACATTTGCAAAGTGTAGTACGGGAAAACATATTCCAAATGATTTACATGATGTTGCCCCATCACATCAATCACATGTGGACATGGAGTGTGCAAGAATAGGCGCCGCGCATAATGCAATGAATTGTTTGTCAACCTTGAATGACATGGACACAAAAAACCTAGAATTCGCCATTTATTCTTGTAGGATCTGAGCATCTTTTTGCCTCATGTTCATTTTGTTGCAGTTGAGCTTTCACACTTGGAGCGAAAATTGAATCATTCACATGGATAAGGTGAGAAGCTGTATCTAGTCGTTTGTTGAAGACAACAAAAAGATTGTAGAAAATTGATGTAATTAAAGCCTGGATCGATAATTCACGTGCCCTCTTTAGCACGTCATTGAAACACTCTGAAGCATTAGTGGTCATTGTGCCATAATGGTATCCGCCATCATGACACAATGCCCACATTGCCACATCTCTTACTAGCAGCCACTCAGCAGCCTCTGGTTTAATATTCTTTATGTCTGTAATATAATGTGTGAATATATGAATGTCAATTGTATTAACTGCCACATATATTTTTTGACACACAAACTCAGTATCAGGAATTCCCATCATTCTGTACGCCTTCTTGAAGTTTTCCCTGAGATGGCGCAAATAGTGGCGGTGTTTTGACCAGGGTAAAATTTCACGTCATCCATGCACTAATCCAGAATGACGGTCAGATATAATACATAAATCATGTCGCATGCATATAAATGGAACCAACTCCCTCAATGTCATGGTAAACTAAATCTATGACTCATTGCATTCTGCTTCAAGAATTGCAAATGCCAAAGGAAATAAATCATTATTAGCATCAATATCAACAGCAGTTAGTAGAATTCCTCTATACTTTCCTAAGAGGAAAGTACCATCAAGACTTAGGACCGGTCTACAGAACTGCCACCCTGATATAGATGGTCTAAATGCCCAGAAATGTATTGAAAATGGCTATAATTGCTTGATCGATGCTACACGCGCATAATCGAACATATAAGCCATAAAGTGATCCGTAGGTATGACTCCTCCCAGCTGCCAAATATAAATTGTATAATAGCCTTTCTGCGGGCATCCCATGCTTTCATGTATGACACTTTAATGTTAAATTTTGATTGTATGCAACCGATAATTTCCCTAGGTTTCAAATCCAACTGACATCTAATGATTGGCTAGATGTAGTAGCTAATAAATTGCGATGTGCACTGCCTATGTCTGCTGCTCAATATCAAATGAGAGCATGTGTGTGGACCTGACATACTGGAAATCACCCAGGCACCACCAAGCCGCTTGCTTGCACGAGCATGTAGACGCCATAAACATGGCCTACTCGAATGGTTGCTATGAATGCAAAGTATCGTGAACCTCATTTTATTAGAATCACTTGTCACATATTCCACATTATTTGTTATTGACTAACCCTGGATAGTAAATTTAAGGTGCCTCTTGTCATGGAAACACATTCCTTCATTTAGGTCTGTTGGAATGAAATTATCTTCTAGAAAAATAGAATTTGTTGGGAGGCCATCAAAGTTTAGTTATTTATCCCATTCTTGGGTCGACTGATAAGCTCAAATATAGTCATTGTTACTGAACATGTTTTCTTCAATGACCATTATTTGTTAGAGTAATCTCTCAATATCTGACTGGTTTCAACATTTGAATGGTGTTGTTCTCTCATATCACATGCTGAACTCGTTACGCTGGACATTATTTCGTAGCCCTCATCCCCAGTCTCTGGAGGAGCAACCTCATCACAACGGTTCTCACCCATAGTTACAGAAGTTGAGGCCATATGATGGGCATGTATAGTAGATGCAGATATGTTTACATCATTAGTGCTACGCATTTGAATGTAGTGTATAAGGTTAAGATAAAAATATGTACTCAGATAAGCAGTTCAAATAACTTACCAATGATATGGTTCCTGTGGTGATATATGGTGTTGGAAAGTTTCAGTTGGTTGAAATTCATCTTCATTATAATTATGAGCTTCGGTATCATCTGATGATTTCAATTTAATTTCAAATCGACAAATATGTTGTACAATTCTGCATTGATGACCATCACAAACTGCCATCATTTAATGGTGCGAATAAAAGCACACCAATAGGAAAATTACATATGAGATTAATCAACCGTCGAATCAACTTTGAGTGACCACATGATTCGATTTTGTATCGCTAAAATCATATGAAATTAATTTAGGATTTTTTTTCCGCCACTATACGTAGGAAGAAATCGTATAACTAAGTTGGCGCCATAATATATTACTATATCAACTCATATTTGAATCAAATATGTGTATTAGAGGCAGGAATATTCAAGAGCAGACCTGTTTAAATTAGTTAAATTAATCTTCATCTTACTAATAAAAAAAATCAAAAAAATTGAAGATCTTACTTATGAAATGATTGAAAAATTATGCTTCTTAAAGATGTCCCCAAACAGTTAAGTTAATCTAATGATTGAAAAATTATGCTTCTCCCATACTTATCTCAAAAATACATAGATAAACAAAACCTAACCTACACAAGCTTCACATTGTTAATACGGTTTCCAACTATATATTTTAAACATAAGAAATCACAACAAAAAATATATATTTAAAACTTGCAATACATTCTACAAATCCAGAGTTTAGCACACATAGCCACTCATTTGGAAAAGAAAAAACATCAATAATTTATAAATCTACAAGAATATTAAGAATAATCAATACTACAAATCCAGGGTTTAGCACACATAGCTACGATTTCTTCTTCATATTTGAATCTCCCTATTTGATACACTTTCTCCATTCTTTATAGTAAACAACATAAAGGCTCCAAATTTACTACACACAAACACTATACCTAAAGAAAAGCCTAAAGTAAGTTAAATCCACATTATGTCTACCTACAAACACCATAAAATATAACAAATGCATCTCACATTCACATATTATATATTTTTTTTGAAAAAAAACAAAAAATGGCAAAATATACCTCTTCAGAAAATCGATCTGATCAGGATGTATAGTAGTGGAGACGGGTGCCGATGAAAGGTATCACGATATATGGGCAGTAGAAGGTGAATAGGGTGCTTTGTCACTGCCCTAGGGAGAAGAAGGAAAAACGAGATTGGGCCGTGTCCCGATCTCTCGATTCACAGCTTTTAAAAAAAAAAAATATTTAAGAGCCAACGGGCGACTGTGCTTATTTTCAAATTTTTTTAAAAATGTGCCTAATCCGCTAATTAAGGTTTTAATCATACTTATTTTAAAAATTTTGCCAAATTTATTTTGGATAGTTACGATGCTACATGAGTTAATACATCTTTATTGAAGAAGAGAGGCTAAAAAGAAATTCAAAGAAGAGAAGTCTTTAACCTGTGGAAAAAAAAATTATAGTGTAAAATGAATACAATGTAAAAGAATTATTTTATACTTATTTGGTTGATAATTTTTGAATTTATCACTTTATTTTTTTCTGTTTGGTTATAAAAATATAATATAAAGTATTTTGAAGATTTTGATGCCCGACGATAATTGACGCGACGCTGTGGTGGCGACGGTCAGCGGCGGCGGCTGGAGGGTGGCAACATTGATCAACACTTTGATGTAGATATTTGGAATTCGCTCAAATCAGATGAATTCCAAATACACCAAAATAACCTATGTAATGTATTTTGAAATATATTAGATTACTTTGGAAATTTACTTACTTCAAGCCAAACACAAAAAAGTTAAGATCCCTGAATTTACTTTATTTTGCACTTCAAATTCTTTCAGCTAAACAACCCCTAAAGTACAAAACTGATGCATTATAAATTGCTCTTTCTTAAGGAGAGAAATAAAATACAGCAATAAATATTTGGGAGATTTGCATACATACCACATAATTCTTATGTATTTACATATCTAATATCTAAATTTCAATTTTTTACACACACATATATATATATATATATATATATATATATATATATATATATATATATATATATATATATATATATATATATATATATATATATATATATATATAACACCCTAATCTTTAACATTATATCAAAAATACTACTTTATTCACTTTTTAAAAGTGAAATGTATTTTTTTAAGTATAGAAAAATGTTAGATAAGTAAATATCCAACTTTAGTTGTTAGATAAAAAAATTAAAAAAAAACTTTAGTTGGTAGATATATAAATATATAAGAATTATGTGGTATGTGTGTAAATCTCCCTAAATATTTAACATGTATCTTTTGTTGTCGTCTTCGGATATACAGTTTGTCCTCAACATGACAACTTAAGGAGAAAATATTACGTGAGTCCTTAGCTTTACGGCGGACTCAATCTTAACATTGTCCAGGTGGATTTTTTCCCATTTTAGTGCTGCGAACGACGAGCGACGACGCCGTTTATCCCGGCGTGACGACCGCCCGTTCAAACAAAGAAAAATGAGAGGTCGTTCGACATTTCTCCCGATGACAATTTTTAGAGCTTTCTCCGTAGCTTCAGCTCCATCTCTCGATCAAGCGTTGCTTTCGATTGATTTAGCAAATCTTACGAATAACTTCCATTGAGGTATTGTAGGTGACTACATGAGATATTTACACATGTGTTCCCAAAATTTAATGAATTTAGGATTTTCTTTGTTCTTCTCACCGTATAATATGTGAACATTTTAGAACATTTAAGTTCTTTAAATGAACGGGATGTATTTTAGTAGTTTTGGAGATGTTTTGCATGTGTACTCTCTCTGTCTTGTCAAGATGGTACCGTTATTTTCAAATTTTGAATTGATTAGCCTTGTGAAATGTTTAGTATATAACATGGTAGGATGTTTGGTTATTTCAAGATGAAATTGGCACGATTAGGGATGATAGTATGTTCAGTCGATGACATTAAAATTTATTTGTATATTGACTTTTGGTTGTTTGCTTCAGTTTTGCATGTGTACTTATTGTACTCTTAGAAGAGTATATCCCATTTTGATATTTTTTTTAAATACTTATGTCCCTGTTTGGATACAAAATGCTCAGTACATGACTTATGAAAGTGAAGGCTCATTGCTTGATTTTAGGGGTTTTTACTCTGTACTCTCATGAGAGTATAGAGCATTTAGTCATTTTTCCAATTTTTTTTTGGCTTTGTGTGAAATATATTTATTACAATCCATTAGAAATAATTTGGAGGTGATTAATTGATTTTTAGTATTTTGCATGTACTCTCTCTCTTGAGTCTGAGATGATTTAATGATTTTTTAGTTTCTTTGGCACGGTTGTTCATTATGTTCATTACAGTGGAAATAATTTGGTGGGCTGTTTGGATAGTTTAGGGATTTTGCATCGTACTCTCATGAGTACATAGCATTGATTTTTCTATTTCTTTGGCTGTTTGGAGGAAATATGTTCATTGTCCATTAGGAATAATTTGGAGGCTAACTAGTTTATTTTTAGTGTTATTTTACATCTGTACTCTCTGTACTCTCTTGAGAGTATATACAATTTTGACCAATTTTTTCTAGTTTATTTGGCCTGTTTGGAGGAAATATGTTCATTACATTCAATTGGAAGCAATTTGGAGGGATGTTTGAATGGTTTAGATTTACGTGTACTCTCTACTCTCATGAGAGTACAAAGCATTTGTCATTTCTTTCCTATTTCTTTGGCATGTTTGAAGGAAATATGTTCATTACAATCAAATAGAAATAATTTGAAGGCTATTTGGTTGGTTTTTTAGTGTTATTTTGCATATGTACTCTCTGTTTGGATGATTTAGATTTTGCATCTATCTCTATAGTCTTGAGAACAAAGCATTTTGGTCATTTTTTGAGTTTCTTTGGCTTTATTTGGAGGAAATATGTTCATTACAATCCATCAGGAATAATTTGGAGGCTGTTTGGTTAATTTTCTAGTGTTATTTTTCATCTATACTTTTTGTACTCTCTTGAGAGTATAGACAATTTAGGCCATTTTTTCCAGTTTCTTTGGCCTATTTGGAGGAAATATGTTCATTACAAATCAATCGGGAACAATTTGGAGGTTGATTGATTATTTCTTATGGGTGATTTACATTTGTACTCTCATTAACTAAAATTTCATTTTAAAGTTTACCATGTATGGAAAAAGGATAACTTCAAGATGTAGGCTACCAATTAGAGGTGTTGATAATATTGTAGCATGATTTCTTGATGAAGTCATTGACATTTTAAAGAGGCTTCATGCATCAATTCATTAGACTTCGGAATTGACAAGACTTAGTCATTACCTCATCACTCTTTTGGGACATAGAAAGCTTTCTTTGGTGGGCGTGCATTCCTTTCACCCAGATAAAGTTGCGAAATTGTAGGGATGCCAAATAGAGGGGAGAAAGGTCTTATGGTATAAATTCCCTCATGATTGATTTAGTGGACTATAAGACTATGCTTGAGCATGTATAGCTCGTTACGTAGCATTGTCTGATTATATACATTTCTGTATAAATCTTTTTTTTGTATATCACAACTATAGGGTGGCATCGGAATTGATTGCCTATGTTGATGACATAGATAAATTTGTTGAATACAACTGGGTAGAGGCCATTTGGGCCTTCCTTAGTTTCACAATTTGATGGTATTACATCAAAGATTCATGAGAAGACACTACATGAGTTTTTGTCACTCTTCTTATGATATGTTATATATCTTGGTTATGTATTATTTGATACATTGAAGTTAACTTATATAAATATTAATTATAGATCTGGGCCGCTGAGCACATAAGCATCTTGAGGCCGTCATCTCCATTTGCAAAGCCACGTATGCTGCGATGGTCAAAAATAAAATTTCTAGATGAAGCCTTCACTAGTTTAGGAGAACACAATGTGACATATAATAATATCACTTAGTTCATATAAGAATATATTTGTTTATGCTATAGTCATCACATTTTCTTATCGATTTAACAGTGCGCTTTTCATTGAGGACATATCGAGAAGAGGAGACACTCCTTGAATCATTTTCCTTGCAACATAAATACATGTTGAGCAGATGATCTATTCTAAGTTGAGTTCATTGAATCTCCATATGTCTCTCCTCGATATTCTCCCATCCAGTGTATCCCCCTCCTCTTACATAGAAGGCTTTGCGGTGGAGAGGATACTTACAGGTTTTAGGGACTTGAAAGATATAATATCTTCTTTTCAACAATGATAGAGAGAATGAATGGGATTGATTTGTGTTCTTGCTATCGAGGTTCTTCTTGCGGGTAGGGTCCCACCATCCACATGGGGAAGCTCTGGAGGTTCACCAGTGGGGAACTGAGAGGCAGGCACAAGCAACACTTATGGAGGCTACCAGAGGAGCTTCCCCATGGAGGCCAAGACATGGGAGTCTCCCCGTGGAGGCAACTATACCGCCTGTGATACTCTCCACTTGGGAAGTCCGCCCCTGGATACTTCCACTTGGGAAGCTCTGAGGTAGCCTCCACTAGGGAAGCCCCTGTTGAGTCCACCATAGGGGAAGATATTATGGAGGCCTCCACGCACATGAAGATGCTCCGAAGCCTTTAATCGACAAGATTGGTGTGAAGGCTCGGCAAATAAGGAAGAGGAAAGCTATTTGTTCCCCCTTCACACACACTTACAGAAAGTCACGAGCAAGAATAAGTGATGTGGTGGCCTCCACTCAAGATGAGAAGCCGTCAACAGAGGTATTAAGTTACTTTCTTTTTAAATTTGAGATAATAAAAATAGATTTCACTAAATCTTTTTATAGGTTCACAAAGATGAGCCAATAAAGGTCGATGACCCACGATCGCTATCATTATGGTGGAGAGCATCACCGAGGTATGCATCATCTCAATAGATCGATCCTTAATTCATAGTGAATCTAGCTCTTCATCACTAACTTTCATCGCATTTCATTGGCCAGAGGCACATCATTTTGTTGACTTTTCTTTCAAAGCTGTTCTGCCTAAGCCAATGCTCCATCTTATTGGCACATCGTGCTCCCGATTCAAGGACAAGTAAGTCAATCTTCAATCAACTTCTTCATACATAAAATAACCTATTCGTTTAATTAAGCTCGCTTTAAAATATTTCTCACTTCGGGGTGATACAATTTTGCTTGGGAATATCATTATTGCATGAGGTGATCGATCGATGAGTTGTCGATGATGATTATCTCTCGAAATACGCCTTCTTCTATCGCCTAGAGTACTCCTGTCCGGGGCTGTATGTCCCCTATTTGTACATCTCATGCTTGCATTAGGTAAGTTATCCCATAGATATGCAGTGTATTATGATTCAATCCTTGTTTGTATAGATGGAAACTATAATTTATAAACGTTCTCTTCTTTTCTTACAGAGCTATGTGAAATATGGCCTACACAAGGAAAGCAAAATGTTCATCCAAAGATGTCACCGCATGAAGGGGTCGATACTCTTACTTCCAATTATATATAATCGACTGAACACTCGTTGGGCATATTAAGCTGGGGGCTTAGTGTTTTTATGACTCATTACCAAAACCAACCCATAAGACCATTCTTCTTAAGATTGCAATAATTATTTTCAATTTGGTTTTCGCAAACTATTTTTTTTGGACCCCCTTATTGACTATACTTCTTGCTATTCAAATCAAATTACTTGTTGAAGATGTCTTTTGTGAGCGATCCCACAAAATGGCCAATCAAAATGGTGAGGCTAATCCAAGATAAATGATTGATCAAGGGATGTTTATCAGAAATACATGGAGTCGAATTAGAAATCCTTACTTAAGTGGGTCACCACCAAGATTAAGAAGATGAATTACTTTCGAGTCGCTTATTACACTATCTTTTGTTTGAGAATAAAAATGTCAAGCTAAGAACTATACATTTAAAGTTTGATAAGTAGGAAATAATTGTATGGGGTATTTCTTTTATTTTTTTCAATATCCTTGGGCAGTTTGGATCTTTTATTATTAGTAGAGAACACTGCAATATGACAGGAATGCTTTAAGATATGTTTATCTCTTCTCAGACTCTCCCAAGAGTACATAGAGTATTTCATCTATTTTTCTTCAATTTTTCTTGGCAGCTTTGGATAAATTATGATTAGAGAGAACATCTCTAATTGCAAAGTCGCTTCTTAGATGTTTGTCTCAGACTCTATATTATTTATGCTATGATTCTCTATACTCTATACTCTATATGACTCTCAGATTTTCTCTGTATTTTGTACTTTGTACTCTTTATACTCTATTCCATTGTATAGTTTGAAGGTGAATATAATAATATTTGAGGTGTTTTGTAGCTTAACTCTTTGTATTCTCCTCATAGTACATATTATTTGCTTATTTTAGCCCATTTCCACTTTTGCTTTGTAGAATGGAGAAGAATTGTTCACTATAACCTTAAAGCAAGTTGGATGCTCCTGGGTTACTTTTTTATGAGTTTTCTGAGCAATTTTGCATGTGAACCCTCTATACTCTCTATACTCTCATTCTCTGTCTCTCTGTACTCTCTCATTTATACTTTCTGTATTCTCAGACTCTCTATCTAGACTCTCTCAGATTTTATGTCTCAGACTTCATGTCTTTATACTTCTATCATTGTGTAGTTTGAAGACTATAAGAATATTTGAGGTGTTCTGTAGCTTAACTTTTTGTATTCTCCTCATAGTACAGATTATTTGCTTATTTTTTTCCCATTTCCACTTTTGCTTTGTAGGACGGCGAGGAATTGTTCATTATAACCTTAAAGCAAGTTGGATGCTCCTGGGTTGCTTTTTTATGAGTTTTCTGAGCAATTTTGCATGTGAACCCTGTGTACTCTCTATCCCTCTCACTCTCAGTCTCTATACTCTCCTCAGACTCTCTATACTCTTTATACTATCTGACTTTGTACTTTTATACTCTACTTCTGTACTCTTTATACTCTATTCCATTGCGTGTAGTTTGAAGGTCGACTAGAAGAATATTTGAGGTATTCTGTAGCTTAACTCTTTGTATTCTCCTCATAGTATAGATTATTTGCATATTTTTTTCCCATTTCCACTTTTGCTTTGCAGGACAGTGAGAAATTGTTCACTATAACCTTATAGCAAGTTGGATGCTCCTGGGTTACTTTTTTATGAGTTTTCTAAGCAGTTTTGCATGTGAACCCTCTCTATACTCTCTACTCTCTCAGACTCTTTGTACTCATACTCTCATACTACAGACTCCTCCTGACTCTCCGGATTCTATATATACTCTTCTCTACACATGGGTAGTTGATATAATATTATTTATGATTCTATGATGATTTCTTTACTTGTTTGGAGAAAATAAGCTTAATTTTAATATGCAAATTATATCATATTTTAAATTCAAATCAACTGAAAAAGAAGTTAAAATTTACATTATCTAAAATTTACATTATACTCTGCCACATTCAAAATGCCTCAATTTGAAAGTATGCAAGAGAAGCAATATGAACTACTTAGCATGTGAACATAATATAAGTTGGTACAATTATTAAACTTAACTCTTTAATAATGGAAATTATGATCTTTAAAAATATGGTAGAATTTTGTGAATGCATAAAATTACTTTCTACCGCTTGAAATCATGCTTCTTAAAACCTACTTTCTAATAAAACATGTGCATAAAATAGACAAATAAACTATGATGCTGCCTTACCAACATCTTATTAAATTTAAATTTTGAAGACAGTGTGGAGCAAGTTCTATATTTTAAGATGAGAAATTTTTTCAAATAATGTAATAACTTAAAGTATCATCTAAATTAAATTAATATTATTGATAAATTTATAAAT
This sequence comes from Cymbidium sinense, assembly GCA_021442155.1. Classification (NCBI taxonomy): domain Eukaryota; kingdom Viridiplantae; phylum Streptophyta; class Magnoliopsida; order Asparagales; family Orchidaceae; genus Cymbidium; species Cymbidium sinense. Next base: position 63,184 of record JAKCPB010000172.1, read on the forward strand.
AATTACTAAACTATCATCATAATATCATCTTCATCACAAATTTTTTTTTCTTGGCTTCTACTAAACTTGTTGATAGGAACATACGGGCTTATAAAAAATTGTAATGCATGCAATAAAAATCATTTCATAAAATGTATAGTACTTTATAGAGTATATATCAAACTATGTAATGCCTGTAATAAAAATTAGCTCATCCTCGTAAGCAAGGTAGACTCATCAATCAGAAACTACAATTTGGTAAAATATAAGAAATTTTATTGCCATAGTCTAAGGATTGCAAAGTCCTTAATAGGGGAAAAACTCTATGCACTACTGCTTTAAGAGCAACAAATAGTGTAGTGAGGAAAAAAACCAAGCAAAAAATAATTGACACATATTAAAGTCCATTTGGACCTTCCTGGTTTCAAGCAAGTTATGTACCTCCCTCTCAGACTCTCCTCAGAGTAGAGCATTTTGGGCATTTTTCCACTTTCTTTGGTATGTTTGGAGGATGTAAGTTCTTAGGCTGGAGAGTGCTGATTTATCTAGTAAACTGTACTCCACAATGGGTAGTAAGGGTAGAATCACTGAGAAATTACTAAACAATACAATAAACTCAAATATAAGATAGACTAAGTGTATTCGAACAAATGTTTGATTATGACATATCGAGTTTCTCAAAATATTAACCAATATTAATAAACCCTAAGTAAAACTAAATATGAGATTATTATGTGGTAACTATTAAGTTGAAGATGCTTCAAAATATTGACTTAAATAGAATATGAGTATATAGTGTATTGATTAGTAAATCTTAGTCATCAAATATCATAGTAAATTAATTCATTTTCAAGATAAATATAAAATTTATAATAATAGTACATTTAAGAATAAAGATGCTCACAAGAAGAAAGTCATCCTAACGAAGAAATGATTGCTAATGTAAGAAAGTCATCCTAATGTCGAACTAGGCTTCCTAACCAATCCATAGGTGAGCTGGTGTGCTGTTACATAAAAGAAAGTCATCTTGGACTCTAAAGCATTTAAATAATGAAAGAAGACATAACTAAATGATATCATGCATTGAAATATTTTCTGTAATAATATCCATCATCAACTTAGTGTACCAATGTACTAACATTGTTGAGCTCGAGTTGAATTCTCAGGTAGAACATCGATTCGCTAATGATTTTGCAAAGATCGATGTGTTATTCTCACGCATACCAAAACACACTGACATAACAGAGAAAGGTGTTGCAATGGGTGACAAATACGCTCATGACACTATCGTTTGTACTTGGTTTCGTAACAATAAAAATAGGATGGTTTGAAGATTAGGAATATTTTAAATACTAAAAATTAAGAGGCAAATAGAGAATTACTCTTGGCTTTCTTGGATCTCTCCTATCCCTTAAGCCTTGCGTTGGAAACACCCTTTGACATTGCTTAACTAGATCCTTTTAAGATGTCTTTTCCTTATCTCGTGGTTGACTTTTTCTTCTTACTCACCGGAAGAGATTTTCACTCTTATAGAGTCGACATCACATATAATTTTTTAAGGATTGAAAGCATATAGTCCTCGCTATTATTACCTCATTCTAACGCTTATTTGATATGCATATCAACTAATGTGATTCAAAAAATAATACCAAGAGCATTTCATCTGCGCTTCTTCACATCTTAATATATGCATTATCGAAATATCCTCTTGCTCTAGACCATCGCATGAGAAGATACTTATCAATGCACTACATCTTCGACTAAGAACTCGATATAATGGGCACAAAGTAATCCCATCATTTCAAATTTCTATACAAGTTATAGGGGTCCCATTGAAATAATGACCCATTTTTTGATGAATTTTATTCTCTAAGTTTCTCACCAAATACTCCATGGGTCCCATCCAATACGCTTATCGATATGCCTTCAACTCCATGCAAAAATTTTTCCTCAAACATAATATAAAGCTTTCTTGTATAAAACATAATAGCTTATTTTAGAATTGGACTGGTCTTAACAGTAGGAGCAATCGATGACTGGCTACACTTGAAGTCTTCATCATGTTCATTCCTGCCATGTCTCCATAACCTTCTCCAACCCCAAGAAATAACTGTGAGTGAACTTGTTGGTTTAGAGATTCCATGACATATGTTCATTGACTCACTAGTTGTGACAAGATGCCCATGCAAAATGAGTCTTGAATATAGGATCACTTGGATCTAATTTTATAAAGCTCGCAACCAAGCATGATCATGCAAATTTTCTTCTTCTAGCATGGAAGACTAAGCTTCTTCAAACTCTTCCTCTGAGTCACATTTTCTCATGCATGCATAAAATATCCCTTGTACCATCTTATTACTATTAAAGTAGTAAACCTTGGAAGGACCTTTCTTCGAAATATACCATTGGCACAATCTATGATGAGTATGCGATAATACAATTTCGATATCTCTCGCCATAGCCTGATCTTGATAAGTGAATATTGTTGTAGGATGTCTGTCACTCATCAACCAAAGAAATGTCTGGAATAGCCATGAGAATGACTCAATCATCTTTTATGATAAAAAGGCTACTCCAAATAACACATTTTACCAGTGATGATTCACTCCAACAAGAGGGGCACAAATAAGATTATATTTATTGAGTCGATAGCTTGTATCAAAAATTATCACATCACTAAAGTAGTCATATTCTATCCTAGACATGCCATTTCTCCAAAAAAAACTTACTAAGTAATCTGACTCATTAACTTGTACATCCCATGCAAACATCCCGTCCGATGCTTTCCTTTCCTTGAACAGCTATATTAATGCATTACTATCACCATTTGCAATCCTCGATCTTTTCTCTTTCTGAATAAAATTGAAAGCATCTCTTTTTATGAATCCAATATTCTCTACATCGTCAACTTCTTCACTTAGATAGCTGAATGCATCAGTTGTTCTAATTCTGGCATCTGTCATTGTCTTCAATATAGAAGCCTTTTCATCGCTAATGCATCTATGTGATCTGAGAAGATATAGGTCAGCAGGCTTTGCCAATGAATGATTATGACTTTCTATATATTTTTTAACCATCCACCTTCCAAGTCAATAGAGAATCTAATCATTAACAAGCCATTGTATCGAATTTTGCTGTAGATCAAGTGATTTCTTCCGACCGCTTTTGCACATAAAAAATCTTTGATTCAATTTGGAGTTTAGCTAATAACTAGTATGGTCAACACCGAAGTTAGTTTGATGCAATCAAGATAAAGATATTTCTATTTCATTCTCAACTTGGTGCCAAGGAGTCTCCCAAATTTGGGTCATGATATCACAACTTCATCATGATGCTTCATTGACCATTCACCTACTGTGATAGCTCCACAAAAATGTGACATGTAAAATAGCTCAACAAATAAACATATTCCCTCCAAACAGGCCAAAGAAAGTGAAAAAAATGAGCTAAATACTGAGAGTACAGAGAGTACAGATGTAGAAATCTCCCAGAAACTATCCAAACAGCCATCAAATTAATTCCACTAGAATGTAATAAACATAATCAACAACCGGCCAAAAAATTGGAAAAAATAAAATATAAATCATCCAGACTCTCGAGAGTACTGATGCAAAACACTAAAAAACCAACCAAACAACCTCCAAATTATTCTATGGATTGTAATGAACATATTTCCTCCAAACAGTAAAAAAAAATAGAAAAATGACCAAAATGTTACTCTCATGAGAGTATAGAGATAGAAAAGTATGAGAGTACGAGAGTAGAGAGTTAGAGAGTACAGATAAAAATAATACAAAGAAGTAATCAAACAAATAATTGTTCTTAATAGATTTGTAATGAAGATATTTCCTTCAAACATTCTCATAGAAACTAAAAAAATGCCCAAAATACTTTGTACTGTTCTCTCGTGAGAGTACAGAGAGTACACATGTAAAACTCTCTTAAAAACTAACCTAAACAGCCTCCAAGTTGCTTCTAATGGAATGTAATGAACATATTCTCTCTAGACAGGCCAGAAACTCATAAAAAATAATATGAAATTAGTCAATACTCTCATGAGATTACAGAGAGTATATCCATGCAAAACAGATTCTCAAAATAAGCAAAGTCCTCTTGCAAAGAATTCCAAACAGTGTAGAAAATATACACTAAATAAAAGAATTTTAAGGAATAACAGTAACACACCATAAAAAAATTGTATGTATACAACGATTGAGAAAAATTATCAATGAAATATAAATAATATTATATCAAGTTACCCATGAGTTGAGAAGAGTATAGAGAGTACACAGAGTACAGACAGAGTACAGAGAGTACAGAGAGTACAGAGTACGGGCCTTGCTCTAGTGCTTCTTTACTATGTGTTTTGTACCTTCAAGATGCTCTTTAAGGGCTTCCTCACTGGAAGTGCTGACCTCACAGATAACACATTTCCTCTATGCCATAAGACCTTCTCCCCTCTATTTGATATCCCTATTAACGCTGTAACTTCATTGGGGGTGAAAGGAATGCACCGCCACCCGTAAAGAAAGCTGTTTCTATGTCCCAAGAAGACAGATTGAGGTAATAGCAATTGAGTCTTCAATTCCATGGAGTCTAATGAATTGATGCAGATGAAGCCTCTCAGAAATATCAATGATTTTATTACTAAAGAGTGTCAGATATCAAACACCGTTAGTAGGACATCATGAAGTTATCCTTTTTCCAGATATAGTAAACTTCAAAATGAAAAGTCAGTAAATGACAGTACAGATGCAAATCAACCATAAAAATCAACCAAGTCACCTTAAAAAATTGAGACTAATGGATTGTAATGAACATATTTCCTACAAACAGACCAAATAAACTACAAAAATATTGACAAAATAATCTATACTCTCATGAGAGTACAGAGAATATAGATGTAAAAATCCCCTAGAAACCATCCTAATAGCTGCCAAATTTCTTCCAATGAATGATCGAACCTATCAACAACCAGGCCAAAGAAACTGGAAAAAATGGCCAAAAATTATTTGTACTCTCATGAGAGTACAAAGAGTACAAATGCAAGAAAACACTAATAAATCAACCAAACAGTCTCCAAATTATGTCTAATGAATATATTTCCTCCAAATAGGCTAAAGAAATAGGAAAAAAATGACCAAAATGCTTTATACTCTCAGGAGAGTACATAGAGTATAGAGAGTACAAAGAGTACAGAGAGTACAGAGAGTATAGAGAGTACAAAGAGTACATATGTAATGAAAATAATCTCAACAACCAGTCTGAAGAAACTGGAGAAAATGCCCAAAAATCATCTGTACTCTCTTGAGAGAGAGTACATATGCAAAATAATACTAAAAAAATAACCAAACAGCCTCAAAATTGTTCTTGATGAATTGTAATGAACATATTTCCTCCAAACAGGATAAAGAAAATTGTTTCTAATAGAATGTAATGACCATATTCTCTCCATCCACACAAAATAAATTATAAAAATATTCAGAAAATCATCTGTACAGAGTACAGATGCAAAAATCTCTCAAAATAAGTAAAGTCCTCTTGCAAAGAACTCCAAATAGTGTAGGAAATATACACTAAATAAAAGAATTTTAAGGAATAACACTAACAAATCATAAAAAAGTGTATGTATACAATGATTGAGAAAAATTACCGATGAATTTTTATTTAATACATCCTCAGCTATTTCCTCAAGGCCATAACTTCCAAATTAGTTCTCCATCTTCATGGTTCTTTTGTAAAAAGGAAATGAGGTTTTCTCTTTCTCTCTTTGAGCTCAGTTTGCAAGAAAAAAAATACACTCATAAATCTTAAATCTAGATATATATTTCTTTTAAATTCCTCCCACGCATTCCAACAATGCTTCTTCTCCATTGTTGAATGAATGGGTGGGCTGGTTGCTAGGATAAATGGCGTCATCACCGTCTGTCTAGTTACAGCGCTAAAATGGGAAAAAAATCACCGACACACGCCGGTGATTGAGTCCACACGTAGCTACGCTGGCTATAAGTAATATTTTTTCCAACTTAAGACCTGACTACCTCGTCCACCACATGCTTACTCTTATCCTCCTTCCTTTCGCTCTCCGCCACATAGTTGAGTAAATCCTCCAATCCCTTCCATGAAGACTTCACATCCATATTATCTCGCTTCTCCTTGAGCTCACCCCGCTCTTTTATCTTTTCCTCTCTCCCCCCCCATCAATGTCAACTCTCCACCTCCTCTCTCACTTTTATCGCCACCTCCTTACAGGTTTAAACTAATGAGGTTTCCTCAAAGCTAACCATAATTGAACACATCCAAACCAATCGCCATTTAAAATTGATCGAAAGTGAGGCTAAGTCGACATTACCACTCGGCCGCACATCCTCTAAATTCTATCCATGTGTCATAAATCCCCACCATGGCAATATCGTCTATATGAACCTTTATCACCATTTCTCCCATCCACCCTCTTCTCAAACTCAGTCATCCATTCGTAGCCCCAAAATGTGCTCACCACCTCCTTCACCACCCAAACAAGGTCGACAAGCTTCCAACCTAGGACCTAGCTCCACCAATGGGCCATCGTATGAAGCCACACTCCTAAAGCCGACGGGACAATTTAACATCTCGCTTGTACATGGAAAAGGACTGTTGTACTTCGTTCAGTTACGTATTGCTCACATGGGGTATGCGAACTCTTCTTTGCATAAAGTAGAGACTATACACATATTGGCTTGCTAGATCATCTCGCGATACCTTTCAAGTACTATGGCCAGCTCGATGAAGTTGTTAACAAGCACCATCTGCGGTTTTTACCGGTTGAATAGTTTCTGCGTATTTGGCCTGTCGGGATCCGGCATGCACGGATCACCTCGCTTTAGCGATTTGTATGTGATCGCGGGAGATTAGCATTATGGATGCGATCTTCTTTGCCACTTCCTGAGCTCATCCCTGTGTCGGTTGATGAAGAAGAAACAAAAGAGGTAAAAGCAAGAGGGGCCATGGAAGATGAGACGGGGAATGTTGAGGGTGCGGGCAATATCAGCAGTCCAATGTTTGAGATTGTTAGCAATGAGGCGGCGAGCTTAGGTAGTGGTATGGGCAGAATGCTAAGTAGGCCTCGAGCGGGTCACAGAGGAGGGATAGAGTGTTCATGAATATCAAAAAGTAGTGGGGAGAAGGGATGAGGTCGGCGTTCTCGCATCCATCGGGAAGGCCGACATCTTTGGCTGGGAAGGAAGCTCAATGAAGCGGTTGGTGAGGGTGGAGGCCGCGACCTGATCAATAAAGGGTTATATTCGGGCCAAGTTTAGTGGGGTAGTGACAAAGGTCACGAGGATTCCACGGACCGCAAGGAGTTTGGCTGGGTCAGTCAAGGGGATCATATGGCCTTGTGCCATAAGAGGGACGAGAAGAAAGTGGAGGTGCTCTATGTTTGAGCTGTAGTCATTAACTTCCAAACTAATGGTGGGTGCCACCATCTGAAGAGGAGATGATATGCTCTTCTTAACTATGATTTGAAATTTAAGGGAGCAGCTGAGCATAATTTATAGCCATAAAAATGAGCTTTTTGAATACATTTAAATTAAGGATTATTTGACTTGAACTCTATGTATGAAGGGCTCCTTTGTCATGGAGTAGAGCATGAAGGAAGAAGGAGGAAGCAAGAAGGAAGAATGATCAACGGGGATAGTGGCTAGATACAACATTTCTTGGCCACCAAGCTCTTATTTGGAGAAAATATTATGTTAGTCTCGTGCACGTGCGGACTCAATACCCGACAGCGTGTCCATGGTTTTTTTCTGTTTAGTGCTTAATGTTGTACGGATGGACGACGATGATGATGTTCCTAGCCTGACCTGACCCGACCCACCTCGTTCAAACAACGAGAGAAGAAGCGTCATTGAAATGCGCAGGAGGAATTTAAAAGAAATATATATCTAGATATAGGGTTTAGGGGTGTATTTTTTCTTGCTCCGAGCTTAGAGAAACAAAAATCTCATTTCCTTTTTTCAAAAGAATGAAGATGGAGAATGAATTTGAAAGTTATGGCCTTGAGGAAATAGCTGAGGATGTATTAAATAAAAATTCATCAGTAATATTTCTCAACCGTTGTATACGTATAATTTTTTTATGGTTTGTTAGTGTTATTCCTTGAAATTTTATTATTTAGTGTATATTTCCTACACTGTTTGGAGTTCTTTGCAAGAGGACTTTGCTTGTTTTGAGGGATTTTTGCATATATACTCTTTGTACTCTCATAAGAGTACAGATAATTTTTTGAATATTTTTGTAGTTTATTTTACCTGGATGGAGAGAATATGATCATTACATTCCATTAGAAACACTTTTCTTTGGCCTGTTTGGAGGAAATATATTCATTATAATCCATCACGAATAATTTGGAGGTTGTTTGGTTATTTTTTTAGTGTTATTTTACGTCTATACTCTCTTGAGAGTATAGATGATTTTTGGACATTTTCTCCAGTTTCTTCAGATTGGTTATTGAGATTATTTTCATTACATCTGTACTCTTTGTACTCTCTATACTCTCTGTACTCTCCTGAGAGTACAAAGTATTTTGGTCATTTTTTTCTATTTCTTTGGCCTGTTTGGAGGAAATATGTTCATTAGGCAAAATTTGGAGGCTGTTTGGTTGATTTATTAGTATTTTCTTGCATCTGTACTCTCATGAGAGTACATATAATTTTTGGCCATTTTTTCTAGTTTCATTGGCCTGGTTGTTGAGATTAGGTTTAGTACATTCCATTGGAAGTAATTTGGCAACTGTTTGGATAGTTTCTAGGGGATTTTTGCATCTATACTCTCTGTACTCTCATGAGAGTATAAATTATTTTGCCAATATTTTTGCAATTTATTTGGTCTGTTTGTAGGAAATATGTTCATTACAATCCATTAGTAGCAATTTTGTAGGGTGACTTGGTTAGTTTTTATGGTTGATTTACATCTGTACTATCATTTATTGACTTTTCATTTTGTAGTTTACCATGTCTGGGAAAAGGATAACTTTGAGATGCAGTCCTACCACCACTTTAATTGTTTGATATCTGCACACTCTTAGTAATGAAGTCATTGACATTTTAGAGGCTTCATCGCATCAATTCATTAGACTCCATGGAATTGAAGACTCAATTGCTATTACCTCAATCCGTCTTCTTGGGACATAGAGAAGCTTTCTTTCGGGTGGGCGGCATTCCTTTCACCTCAGATGAAGTTGCATGATAATAGGGATGCCAAATAGAGGGAGAAGGTCTTATAACATAGAGGGAATGTGCTATATCAGTGAGGTTGACTTCCAAGGAAGCCTTAAAGAGCATCATGAAGGTAAAAAATACAAAGCAAAGAAGCCTTATAGAAAGCAAAAGAAGCCTTAAAGAGCATCACCCCCGATGAAGTTGTAGTGATAATAGGGATGCCAAATAGAGGGGAGGTCTTATGGCATAGAAGGAATGTGTATCTAAGTGACACTTTCGGGAAACTTAAAGAGCATCTTGAAGGTAAAAAATACAAAGCAAAAGAAGTCTTACTGAGCAAGAAGACTATCCCCTCTGTACTCTCTGTACTCTATGCACTCTTTATACTCTCTGTACTCTCTGTACTCTCTGTACTCTATACTCTGTACTCTCTGTACTCTCTGTACTCTTCTCAACTCATGGGTAACTTGATATAATATTGTTTATGTTTTTATGATGATTTCTTTACATGTTTGGAGAAAATATGCTTAATTTTGATATTCAAATTATATCATATTTTAAATTAGGATCAACTGAAAAAAGTGAAGTTAAAATTTATATTATCTAAAATTTATTAATTACAATAATTTGTATTGTGAAATATCTAATAATTATGATTGAATGATACTTGGTATGTCAAATCGGATGCTAGTAATAAACCATTATACTCAGACACATTCATAATACCACAATCTGAAAGTATCATCTGAAATAAATTAATATTATTGATAAATTTATAAGTAATTACTAAACTAATATCATCCGTATTAATATAATCTTCATTACAGAATTTTTTTTCTTTGATTTCTACTAATCTTGTTGATAGGAACATAAGGGTTTATCAAATTTTGTAATGCATGCAATAAAAAACATTTCATAAAATGTAGAGTACTTTATAGAGTATATATCAAACTATGTAATGCCTGTAATGAAAATCATCATCCTCGTAAACAAGGTGAGCCATCAATCGAGATGCTTACCGGCACGACACGTCTCGTTCAAACAAGGGAGAAGTGACATTGGAATGCGTGGAAGGAATTTAGAAGAAATATATATCTAGATTTAGGGTTTAGGGTGTATTTTTTCTTGCAAACCAAGCTCAGAGAGAAGAATAAAAAATCTCATTTCCTTTTTACGAAGGAACCATGAAGATGGAGAACGAATTTGGAAGTTATGGCCTTGAGGAAATAGCTGAGGATGTATTAAATAAAAAATCATCGATAATTTTTCTCAACCGTTGTATACGTACAATTTGGTTACAGTTTGTTAGTGTTATTCCTTGAAATTCTTTTATTTAGTGTATATTTCCTATAATGTTTGGAGTTCTTTGCAAGAGGACTTTGCTTATTTTGAGGATCTACTTTGCATGGGTATACTCTCTGTAATCTCATGAGAGTACTGACCAATTTCATATTATTTTTCATAAGTTCCTGGCCTATCTGGAGAGAATATATTCATTACATTCCATTAAAAGCAACTTGGAGGCTATTTAGGTTAGTTTTTAGGAGAGTTTTGCATGTGTACTCTCTGTACTCTCACGAGAGTACATTACAAAATATTTTGGGAATTTTTTTCAGTTTTTATGAGAATGTTTGGAGGAAATATCTTCATTACAAATTCATTAAGAATAATTTGGAGGCTATTTGGTTGCTTTTTTAGTGTTATTTTGTTTGTACTCTCGTACTCTTTGTATTCTTTGTACTCTCTATACTCTCTGTACTCTTATGAGAGTACAGAGCATTTTAGTCATTTTTTTCTATTTCTTTGACATGTTTGGAGGAAATATGTTCATTACAATCCATCAAAAATAATTTGGAGGCTGTTTGGTTAGTTTTTAAGTGTTATTTTGTATCTGTACTCTCTGTACTCTCTTGAGAGTATAGACGATTTTAGTGAATTTTTTTTTTCAGTTTCTTTGGCCTGATTATTGAGATTATGTTCATTGCATTCCAGTGGAAGCAATTTGGTGGCTGTTCCGATGGTTTTTAGGGAAATTTTACATATGTACTCTCTGTACCCTCATGAGAGTACAAAGCATTTTGGTAATTATTTTCCAATTTCTTTGGCCTGTTCAGAGAAAATATGTTTATTATAATCTATTAAGAATAATTTGGAGGCTGTTTGGTTGGTTTTTTAGTATTATTTTGCATCTGTACTCTCTTGAGAGTACATAATTTTGGCCTTTTTTCCAGTTTCTTTGGCCTATTTGGAGGAAATATGTTCATTACATTCCATTGGAAGCCATTTGGAGGGATGTTTGGATGATTTTTGATGGTTTTTTGCATCTGTACTCTCTGTACTCTCAGAGTACAGAGCATTTTGGTCATTTTTTTCTTGTTTCTTTGGCTTGGTTTAGGGTTTAGGGTTTAGGGTTTAGGGTTTTGGAGAAAATATGTTCATTACAATCCATGAGGAATAATTTGGAGGCTGTTTGATAAGTTTTTTAGTATTATTTTGCATCTGTACTATTTATACTCTCTTGAGAGTAAAGATTTAGTCATTTTTTTCAATTTCTTTGGCCTGTTTGGAGGAAATATGTTCATTATATTACATTGGAAGTAATTTAGAGGGATGTTTGGATGGTTTCTGGGGGATTTCTACATCTATACTTTATGTACTCTCATGAAAGTATAGAGCATTTTGGTCATTTTTTCTTGTTTCTTTAGCCTGTTTGGAGGAACTATGTTCATTATAATCCATCAGGAATAATTTGGAGACTATTTGGTTAGTTTTTAGTATTATTTTGCATCTGTATGCTCTGTACTCTCTTGAGAGTACATATGATTTTGTGGACATTTTTTCCAGTTTCTTTGGTCTGGTTGTTCAAATTATGTTCATTACATTCCAGTGGAAGCAATTTGGTGTCTGTTTGGATAGTTTCTGGAAGATTTTTGCATCTGTACTCTATGTACTCTTAGTATTTAGCTCATTTTTTTCACTTTCTTTGGCCTATTTGGAGGGAATATGTTTATTTGTGGAGATATTTTACATGTTACAATTATGTGGATCAGGCGGTGAATGCGGTCAAGCGTCGCGATGATGAAGTGATGATGTCTAATAACCCAAATTTGGGAAACTCGCACCAACTTGAAACAAAGCGAGATATCAATGTCTTGTGACTACACACATCAAATTAGCTTCAGTGTTTGGAAGGATCATACTAGTTATTGGCCAACTCCAAGAAATTGAAATCAAAAGATTTTTTATGTGAAAAAATAGGTCGAAAGAAATCTGCTAGTCTAAACGGCTTAGTAAAATTTCAGAAAACTGATACAAGGACTACTTGTCCGGCCATGATTAGATTCTCTATTAACTTGGAGGGGAACTGGATGGTTAAAAAATATATAGAAAGTCATAATCATTCGTTGGCAAAGCCTGGTGACTTACATCTTCTCAGATCACACAGATGCATTAGTGATGAAAAGGCTTCGTATTGACAATGGAGTAATTAAAGCGATGCATTCAACTATCTAAGTGAGGAAGTTGGTAGCGTAGAGAATATTGGATTCACAAAAAGTGATGCTTTCAATTTTATTCAGAAAGAGAAAATATCGAGGATTATGAATGGTGTGATATTAATTATCTGTTGAGGAAAAGCAAGTTGGGATGTTTGCATGGGATGTACAAGTTGATGAGTCGATTGCTTAGTAAATTTTTTGGAGCAATGGCATGTCCAAGATAGAATATGACTGTTTTGGTGATGTGATAATTTTTGATACAAGCTATCGACTAAATAAATATAATTTTGTTTATACCCCTCTTGTTGGAGTGAATTATCACTAGTAAAATGTGTTATTTGGAGTACCCTTTTTATCAGAAGAGATGATTGAGTCATTCTCATGGCTATTCCAGACATTTCTTCAATTGATGAGTGACAGACATCCTACAATATTCACTGATCAAGATCAAGCTATGGCGAGAGCTATCAAAATTGTATTATACATACTCATCATAGGTTGTGCATATATTTTGAAGAAAGCTCTTCCAAGGTTCATTTGCTTTAATAGTAATAAGAGGGTACAAGGGCTATTTTATGCATGCATGAGCAGAAAATGTGACTCGGAGGAAGAGTTTGAAGAAGCTTTGGTGCCATGCTAGAAGAAGGCAATTTGCATGATCATGCTTGGTATGCGAGCTTTATAAAATTAGATCAAGTGGTCCAACATTGAAAAGACTCATTCTGCATGGGCATCTTGTCAGTACGTGGTGAGTCAATGAACAATGTATGTCACGAGAATCTCTAAACCAACAAGTTATCCAGATTATTTCTTGGGGTTGGAAGTTATGGAGACATGGCCGGAATGAACATGAGAAGACTTCAAGTGTATCGGTCATTGATTCTTCTGTTGTTAAATCAATTCTAAAATAAGCTGCTATGTTTTATATAAGAAAGCTTTATACTATGTTTGAGGAAGAATTTTTGCATGGAGTTGGAGGCTATCGATGGCGTATTGGATATGCCCATGGAGTATTTGGTGAGAAACTTAGAGAATAAAAATTCATCAAAACATGGTGTCCATTTCAATGGGACTACCCTAGATGTAACTTATAAGAAATTTGAAATGATGGGATTACTTTGTGCCCATTGTATCGAGTTCTTAGTCAGAAGATGTAGTGTGCATTAGATAAGTATCTTCCCATGTGGTCTACTCAAAAAGGGATATTTACATCGATAGTGCATATAAAATTAAGAGATGTGGAAGCAGATGGAAATATCGGCATTATTTTTGAACCACATTAGTCGATATGCATATCAAATAAGTGATGGTAATAATAGAGTAGGGTATATGCTTCAATCCTTAAAAAACTCTACGATGTCGACTCTATAATAAGTGAGAATTCTCTTCCGTATGCGGAAGAAGAAGAAGTCAACCACAGACAAGGGAAAAAATATCTTAAAGGATCCAATTAAAGCCAAAGGGTGTTTCCAACAGAGCTTAAGGGATATTGGGAGAGATCCAAGAAAGCCAAGAGTAATTCTCTATTTGCCCTTAATTTTAGTATTTAAAATATTCGCTAATCTTCAAACCATCTATTTTATTATTAAGAAACCAAAGTACAAGCGATAGTGTGAGTATTTCATCACCCATTTGCACACCTTTCTCATTATGCGAGTGTTTTGAGCATACAGAATATACATCGATCTTTGTAAAATCATTAACGATATGATGTTCTACCTGGAATTCAACTTGAGCTTAACAATTGGTCGATTAAGGGTACAGTAAGTTGATGATGGATATTATTACAGAAAATTTGATGATATCATTTAGTTATGTGTTCTTATTGCAATCATAGCAATGCTTTAGAGTCTCAAGATGACTTTCTTTTACTTAGAAACCTAGTCTCACCCGATTAGGTTAGGAAGACTACCTCAGAGTTGCAGCATTAGGATGACTTTCTTCTGCTGCGATGATCATTTCTTCGTTAGGATGACTTTCTTCTTATGAGCATCTTTATTCTTAAATATCTATTATTATAAAATTTATCTATTTATCTTGAAAATGAATTAATTTACTATGATATTTGATGATAAGATTTACTAATCAATGCACTATATATACTCATATTCTATTTAAGTCAATATTTCAAAGCATCTTCAACTTAATAGTTCGACATAATAATCTCATATTTGATTTTATTTAGGTTTATTAATATTGGTCACTTTTTTAAAGAAACTCAGTCTATGTCATAATCAAACATTTGTTCGAATACACTTAATCTATCTCATATTTGAGTTTATTGTATTATTTTATAATTTCTATGATTCTTTTACCCATTGAGATCATTACTAGATGAATTAGTACTCTCCGGTCAAGAACTTACATCCTCCAACAGGAAAGTGGAAAAAATGCAAAATGCTCGTACTCTTGAGTCTGAGAGAATATAAGTACAAAGAGTAGAGAGAGTACATAACTTGCCGGGAAGGTCCAAATGGACTTTTATGGGTCAATTATTTTCTACTTGGTTTTCCTCACTCGTTGTTTGCTCTTAAAGAAGTAGTGCATAGAGTTTACCCCATTAAGGACTTTGTAATCTTTAGGCTGGCAATAAAATTTCTCATATTTTACCAAATTATTCGATTGATGAGTCTACCTTGCAACGAGGATGGTGATTTTCATTCGCATTACATAGTTTGATATATACTCATAAAATTACTCACATTTTATGAAATAATTTTTTTTATTGCATGCATTACAATTTTGATAAGCATGTTCTATCAACAAGTTTAGTAGAAGCGAAGAAAAAATGAAAAATTTTGTGATGAAGATGATATTAGTTTAGTAATTATTTATAAATTTATCAATAATATTAATTTAATTGATGATACTTTGGTTATTATATTATTTGAAAAATTCCTCATCTTAAAATATAGAATTTGCTCCCTGCTTGCCTTCAAAATTTATATTTGATAAGGCGTTGGTAAGCATCATCGAGTTTATTTGTCTATTTTATGCACATATTTTTGTAGATAGTAGGTTTTAAGAAGCATGATTTCGACTAGTAGAAAATAATTTTATGGATTCACAAAATTCTACCACATTTTAAAAGATCATAATTTCCTTGCTAAGTAGTTCATATTATTTCTCCTGCATACTTTGATTGAGGGCATTAGAATGGGTATAACATTAATTTTTAGATAATATAAATTTTAACTTCACTTTTAGTTGATCAATTTAAAATATGATATAATTTGAATATCAAAATTAAGCTTATTTTCTCCAAACAAGTAAAAAATCATCATAGAATGTTATATTATATCAACTACTATGAATAGAGAAGAGTACATAGAGAGTCCAGAGAGTCCAGAGAGTCTAGAGAGTCCAGAGAGTACATAGAGTACATATAGTATAAAATAGAGAGAGTCTGAGGGTACTGAGTATAGAGAGGGTTCACATGCAAAGCGCTGAAAACTCATAAAAGCAACTGAGAGCATCCAACTTGCTTTAAGGTTATAGTGAATAATTCTCTCCTCTGCAAACAAAAGTAGAAATGGGAAAAAATAAGCAAATAATGTACTATGAGGAGAATACAAAGAGTTAAGCTATGAACACCTCAAATATTCTTATAGTCATTTAAACTACACGGAATGGAATAGAGAGTATAAAATGAGATGAGATGATATAGAAATACTGAGAAATCAGATAGTACAGTATAGAGAGTGCAGATAGTATAAACAATCTGAAGAGTAGAAACATCTCATTAGAACAAACTGCAATTCTGAGATGTTTTGTAATCATAATTTATCCAAAACAACCAAGAAAAATTAAAGAAAAATAGGTGAAATACTCTACTCGGAGAGATGAGAGTATAGATGAAACATCCCAGTAAAGCATTGATCAACCAAATTCGCATGTGTTCTCTAATAATAAAGATCCAAAGCGCAGGATATTGAAAAAAATAAAAGAAATACCTTATACAATTATTTCCTACTTATCAAACTTTAAATGTATAGTTCTTAGCTTGACTTTTTCATTCTCAAACAAAAGATAGGATAGGCGAACTCAGCCCTAAAGCAATTCATCTTCTTCGACCAATCTTGGTGGTCAGCCTAGTTAAGTGGGGATTTCCTAATTACTGCCTCCATGTACTTGTAGATAAATATCCCGCAGTCAACACTATTATCTTAGACTGGTAGCCCACTCACCATTTTGATTGGCCATTTTGTGGGATCGCTCACAAAAGACTAGTCAACATCTTCAACAAGTAATTTGATCTGAATAGCAAGAAGTATAATCAATAAGGGGGTCCAAAAAAAAATAGTTTACGGAAACCAAATTGAAAACAACTATTACAATCTTAGGAAGAATGGTCTTATGGGTTAGTTTTGGTAATGAGTCATAAAAATACCGCCCCAATATACAACCGAGTGTTGATGTTGATTATCTATAATTGGAAGAGTAGCTCGACCCTTGACACTCTATCGCGTGACATCTTTGGATGAACATTTTTCTTTCATTATGTAGGTCATATTTCACATAGCTCTGTAAGAAAAGAAGAGAACGTTTATAAATTATAGTTTCCATCTATACAAACAAGTATTGAATCATAATACACTGCATATCATGGGGTAACTTACCTGCAAGCATGAGATGTACAAATAGGGGATATCTGACCGGACGAGCCGGTACTCTTCGGTAGAAGCGAAGGCATCGGCGTGTGCATCGAGAATATTGCTCAACTCATCGATCGCCCTCGATAATAATATTCCATGTGAATCTAATCACCCTACAAGTGAGAAATATTTTAAAGTGCGGCTTAATTAAATGAATATGTTATTTTATGTATGAAGGAGTTGATTGAAGATTGACTTGTCCTTGAATCGGGGCATGGCGTGTCAATAAGATGGAGCATCGGCTTGAAAAATAGCTGGATGAGAAGTAAAATGATATGCCTCATTGCTGCAAAATTTCGATGATGAAAGTTAGTGATGAAGAGCTAGATTCACTATGAATTAAGGATCGATCTCGAGATGATGCATACCTCCGATGCTCCTCCACCACGATAGCGGTCATGGGTCATCGACCTTTATTGGCTCATCTTTGTGAACCTATAAAAAATTTAGTGAAATCTATTTCTATTATCTCAAATTTAAAAGAAAGTAACTTAATACCTATGTTGTTGGCTTCTCATCTTGAGTGGAGGCCACCACATCACTTATTCTTGCTCGTGACTTCCTATAAGTGTGTACGAATGGGAAAAAATAACTTTCTTCTTCCTTCTCGAGCCTTCACCATGCTCCCTTCATTAAAGGCTTGAGCATCTTCATGTAGTGGAGGCCTCCTGCTTCCCATGGTGGACTCACAGGGCTTCCTGGAGGCTACCTCAGCTTCCCAAGTGTATCACGGGGCACTTCCCAAGTGGAGTATCCACGCAGGCAGTTGCCTCTCACAGGGGCTCCTGTCTTGGCCTCCATGGGAAGCTCCTCTGTAGCCTCATAGTGTTGCCCGTATCCTCAGTTTCCCTGTGGTGACCTCCACGAGCTTCCCCAGTAGGGATGGTAGGACCCGCTGCAAGAACCTCCTCGATAGTGTAACCAAATCAATCCCATCCATTCTCTCTGTCATTGTTTCTTGAAAAGAAGAAACTATATCTTTCAAGTCCCTAATATCTGCAAGTATCCTCTCCACCGTAAAGCCTTCTATGGTGGTAGTAGTAGAGGGTAGGCTAGATACACTGGATGGGGGAGAATATCGAGGAGAGACATATGGAGATTCAGTTGAGGTTGAACTCAGTGGACTTAGAATAGGACTACTATTGGGCTCAACATGTATTGCATGTTGGGGAAAAATGATTCAGCCGGTCTCCTCTTCATATGTCCTCGAATGAAAGGCGAGACACATGTTAAAGCGATAAGAAAATGTGATGACTACAACATAAATAAATACATTCTTATATGAACTAAGTGATATTATTATATGTCACCTGGTGTCCTCCTAAACCAGTGAAGGCTTCAACTGGAAACTTTATTTTTGGCTATCGTAGCATATGTGGCTTTGTAAATGGAGATGGTGGCCTCATGATGCTTATGTGCTCAGCAGCCCAGATCTATAATTAATATTTATATAAGTTAAATTCAATGCATCAAATAATACATAATCGAAGATATAGAACATACAATAAGAAGAGTGACAAAGCCACTCATAGTGTCTTAGTATGAATCTTTGATGTAATACCATCAAATTGTGAAACTAAAGAAGCCCAAAATGGCTCTTGATTGTATTCCAAATTTATCTATGTCATTAGAATCAATTCGATGCCACCCTATAGTTGTGATATACAAAAAAAAGATTTAACATAGAAAATGTATGTACAAGCACAAAGCGTACCCGTAGGCAAAATCGCATGCTCAAGCATAGTCTTATAGTCCTTTCGACTGAACGGTGATTTCTACCATAAGACCTTCTCTCCTATGTTTGGCATCCATATAATTACTGCAACTTCATCGGGGGTGAAAGGAATGCACTGGCCACCCAGAAAGAAAGCTTGCTTCTCATGTCCAAAGACAGATTGAGGTAATGGTAATTGAGTCTTTGAATTATGGAGTCTAATGAATTGATGCGATGAAGCTCTTTAAATATCAATGACTTCATCATTAAATTATGTTGCAATATTATCGAACACCATTATAGCGTGGTAGGCACGCATCTCAAGTTATCCTTTTCCCGACATGGTAAACTTCAAAATGAAAAGTCGTTAATGAGAGTATGATGCAAATCACCCATAAAACAACCAATCACCTAAATTATTCTCAATTGATTTGTAATGAACATATTTCCTCAAAATAGGCCAAAGCGGAAAAAATGGCTAAATTGTCGTACTCTCAGAGTACAGAGAGTATATCAAATAATCTAAAAAATCAACCAAAGAGTCTGAGATGCAAAATAATACTAAAACTAACCAAAATAGCCTCCAAATTATTTCTGGATTGTAATGAACATATTTCCTCAAGCAGACCAAAAAGCGGAAAAAAAAATGACCAAAATGCTTATACTCTCATGAGAGTCTGATAGAGAAATCCCAAGAAACCATCCAAATAGAGTACAATGCAAAATAACTAAAAACAACTACGACCTCCAAATTATTCCTATTTGATTGTAATGAACATATTTCCTCCACGAGCCAAAAATGAAAAAAATAAAAATGTACTCTCATGAGAGTATAGAGAATCTGAATCAAATCCTAGAAACCATCCAAACACCAAATTACTTCTGGAATGTAATGAACATAATCGAACAACTAAGCCAAAGAAAATAGAAAAATTGAAAATCATGTACTCTCAAGAGAGTAGAGAGTACAATGTAAATAATCAAAACTAACCAATCCCTCCAAATTATTCTTGGATTGTAATGAACATATTTCCTCAAACAGCCAAAGAAATAGAAAAAAATGACCAAAATGCTCAGTACTCTCATGAGAGAGAGATCTGATACAAAAATCCCAAATCATCCAAATAACTACCAAATTGCATGTAATGAACATAATCTGAACAACCAGGCCAAAGAAACTGGAAAAAAATATCCACAAAATCATTTGTATTCTCAAGAGAGTACAGATGCAAAATAACACTAAAAAAATAGCCAAACACTTGTTCTTGATGGATTGTAATGAACATATTTCTTCCAATCAGGCCAAAGAAACAAGAAAAAAATGACCAAAATACTCTGTACTCTCATGAGAGTACAGAGAGTACATATGCAGAAATCTCCCAGAAACTATCCAAACTCCCTCCAAATTGCTTCCAATATAATGTAATGAACATATTTCCTCAAACAAAGCGGAAAAAATGACCAAAATCGTACTCTCAAGAGTACTGGTCAATAAAAAATCAACCAACCAAATTATTCCTCATGGATTGTAATGAACATATTTCCTCAAATAGGCTAAAGCAGGAAAAAATGACAAAATGCTGTACTCATGAGAGTCTGAGAGAATGCAAAATCTCGAAACCATCCAAACATCCCTCCAAATTACTTGGAATGTAATGAACATATTTCCTAACAATGGCCAAAAAAAAATTGGAAAAATTAATAAAATCTGTACTCTCAGAGAGTCAGAGATTAAAATCTCGAAATCATCCAAATATCCTTCCAAATTACTTCCAATAGAATGTAATGAACATAATCTCAATAACCAGCCAATGAAACTGGAAAAAATAACCACAAAATTGCTTTTAATGGAATGTAATAACCATATTCTCTCCATCCAGCAAAATAAATTATAAAATTGAGAAAATCATGTCTCAAGTGCAGAGAATATATGCAATATCCTAGCAACTATCCAAACAGCCACCAAATTATTTTCACTGGAATGTAATGAGCATAATCTAAACAATCAAGTCAAAAAGCGAAAAAATTGGCCAAAATCATCGTACTCTCAAGAGAGTATGAGATCTGCTCACTAAAACCAATCAATCATCCTCCAAATTATTTCTAATGGATTGTATGAACATATTTCCTCTGAACAGGCCAAAGAAACTAGAAAAAAAAATGATCAAAATGCTCTGTACTCTCATGAGAGTACAAAGAGTATATATAAAACTAAAAAACCAGTAATGAGCCTCAATGCTTCATAAGCCATGTCGGCATTTTGTATCCAAACAGACATAAGTGTTTTAAAAAAAATGCCAAAATGGGTTGTACTCTTCTAAGAGTACAAAATACACATGCAAACAAGCAAATAACCAAAATCAACCTACAAACAAATTTTAATGCATATTTGAACATACTATCATCCAAATGACCACAAATTCATCTTGAAATATGACCAAACATCTTCCATATGATATACTAAATATTTCAAAATATTCAAAAATTTGAAAATACATGTACCATCTTGGATGAGTACACATGAAATATCTCCAAAACTACTAAAATACATCTCATATAAAGAACTCAAATGTTCTAAAATGTTCATCTTGGGCGGTGAGAAGAAAAAGAAAATCTAAATTCATTAAAGTTGAACACTGTAAATACCTCATGTAGTTCTCTGATACCTCAATGAAAGTTATTCTGATTTGCTAAATCAGCGGCGGACGTTCACCGATCAAGAGCGAGGAGCTAAGGAGAAAGCCCTAATCATACGGAGGAATGTCGAGCCCTTATTTTCTTGTCATTTGTTTGAGCGATCGGCGGGTCGGGCGATAAATATGTCGTCATCAATCCGCGTCGTTAAGCAAAGCGGAAAAAAAAACCACAAGCAGTAGATTGGAGTCAGCGTTTCGTGACTCTGACGTAAATTTTCTCTCCTTATTTGAGGGTCACCGTTGTGGCCTTTTTTTCGTTGGAATGGCCTTAACATATTACATTTTATATTTTTTAAAACGAAAAAAATGTGCAATACATATTTTTTTATGTGATATGTTTTATTTCTCATGACTTTACTTTTATTATGTTAATATATGATGTATGATATATGAGAAAAAAATTATGAATAATCATTTATTAAGATAATGTTTTCCAAATGAAAGAAATTATAAAATTTATTTATTTACGCTTGACATAACTCACTCATAGATAATTTACTTAAAATTAAGAAAATTTAGTTAAGATTTTATTGTGCTCCTTGAGAATTTGGTGACTTTTATCAAAAATGAAAATGATTATATGCTAATTTTGTAAAAAAAAATGTAATTTAAGGTGTTATGATGACTTTTTCCAAAAAAAAAATCATTTATAATAATGTGTGCGAATAGATATTCATAATTATGAATATTGGAATTGTGCATGTTTGTAAAATAGGTTATAAGTCAAGATAATTTTATCCATATGAATAAATATTTGAACAACTAATTATTGTTGAACATTATATTTTAAATGCTTTATTTTAATTTTTTATATAATTTTGATATTAATAAGATGTCTATTAAACATATTTTGTGCCCTAAATCATAACCTCTACTTCAATGGGTGCCAATGAGGTTATTTTTAGGTAGAGCTCAAAAGTGGAGGCTTCCTTCTTGGGTGAAGCTATTATTCTTTTAGTAACACCATGATTTGGGGGGCCACTATAATTCATGCTTAACACTATGTGACCTACAATTAGAACTAAAACAAATGAAACAAATAACTTCTTATTATGAATAACAATTCTTATGCATTGCTTAAATATTTATATTGTTGATGAATTATATTACGAAGATTTTATATACCACACAATTCTTATGCATTTACATATCAGATACCTATAGTTAAATATTTACTTATTTAATACTTTTTTATGCTTAAAAATGTGTATTTCACTTTTAAAAAGTGGGTGATGATAATATTTTTGATATTCTATGAAAGATTATAGTGTTATATATATAAAAAATAAAATTTGGGTGTTATATATGTAAGCATTAAAATTTATATGATATGTATGTAAATCCTCCTATATTATATTGTATTTGACATGAGTTACCTCTAGAATTTTACATTCAAATTAAGTAGTAATATCTTTTAGGCATAATTTTCTTATAAATCAAAAATAATTTAAAAAATTAAATAATAAAAAATTAAAAAAAAATAATGAGATGAAAGATAAATATATTTTAAAATGTGTAAAGAAGCTACACATTTGATTTTAAGAATTTTTATATTTATTTACAAAAAAATCTATATTAATTATTATAGAACTATATTTTTAACAATGAACGAGACACTAATACATATATTTATTCAAAGAAGATAAGTCTTTACCAAAGTGGATTCGTTGTAGCCTACATTACATAGCAAGTGTAACAAAATGAAATTAACCTGATGCCCCTTGTGAATCCATTCGTCGGTCCTGTAGCTGATTCCCCTTCGCAGGTCCGCTATCCGTTGTAGCACCATGTCGCCGATGACAAACCCCCTGATGTTCGTTTAGCACCCTTAGCTAAAATGTTCTTGTTCCTATTAATTACTATATAGTGATAAAGTTTAATTTGAAAAATGTCCCGATTCGAGCAAATCAGATTTTTTTTTTCCTTGCTTTTTAAGTTTCAGCTGGAATTTCCTATGCAAAATATTTCCATGTTGAAGCAAGTATACTGTTTTGGCAATAAATTTTTTAGGAAAACTCATTAACTATTGTTATGTTTATTTTTCCTCCAGCTACTTTTTTTATCTTTCTAATTGTTAAATTTGTTCATTCTGAATTTTTTTGCATAGAGATGCAAAGCTAGATTATTTTTCTTATAAAATTAATGTTTAGTTAATCATATTATGTTTAGTATTTTTGAAGTTTGTTTTTATTTAACTGAACATCCTAAAAGCTAGAGCTAATATTGACAAAATTAGTCAAATGGAAAACATAAACATTATAAAAAATTTAATTAGCTTTTTAATGAGATCAATATCATACTTGCATTGAATTAATGAGATCAATATCATACAATATCAAAATTTACCTATAGTATGTCATGAATCTCCAACCACAACATGTGCAAATATTATTATCTATCAACAATCATTTCTTTTAAAATTGAATAAAACAAATCATAGTCAACACCCATAGTACCATCGCTTCTAGCATTGAATTTCACTAGAGCTATAAAAAAAGCTCGTTGTCTACTAATATTTCGTGTTTGGCTTGTTATGGCAATGAATATAAATAATGTTGATCTCATATATGTGTCATAAGTTAAGTAAAACACAAGTCAAATTAGACTTGAAAGTCATCGTCATAGCTCAAAATACCTGGGCGTCAAAATGGTCGAAACGATCTCTGATCGACGAAATAAGTCTTGGATGTTTCATAAAAAAAATACAAAAACTTATAATATATCTGTGAAAATAAGAAACAAGTCAAATAAGGAACCTTCAAAAAAAGGAGGAATCAACTTGAATATTATACTCTATTATTGAAGTAACCCTGAGGGATGGATTTTCATGTAAAACAATAAATTAAATTGTCTTTTGAATTTATAGCTCCACGACATGTGTAAATACTTAAATAAAGTGAACTCGTTACATTCACTTTCAAGTAAACACAATATTCAAGCATTTCAATTTATGTGAGCTTGCAAATATAAAAGCATAATATTTTCAATAGCCTAACTTAAGCATCGAAAGATATATGCAAGCTTTTAAATGAATAGGAACATACCCCTGCATACGATTCACACACATTATACAATAAGCGAGGCGTTAATTAGGCATTCTTAAATATCACCCGCATGGGCTCGACACTATACTGAATGTTTAAATTCAAGTGTCTAAGGATGCTGCGTGGGTTACTTCCCAGTTTAGTCTTAGGACTGGGTCCAGGTTAACAAAACCTAAAAATTTATTATAAAAATTTCAACTTATTGAAATATCTGAGAAGTTAATTCTATCATGTGATAGTAGATCCTCTATAGAGCTAGCGAGTGACAAGATCTAAAGTTCTCAAATATATTGAGTCAATCAATTAACCCACGATGATGGTGTGTTGAATGGTGATTTCAACGAGGATACTTCCATCAAATATGATTCTATTTTCAAATCAAATCCAACTCAATTAAATATCAATCTAAAAACTGTTTAAATAAAATTCTATCATTAAAAGCTTAAAGCAATATGCAATCTATCCACCTTCCGCAATTGTTTGTCGGAGGTGACAAATTAAAAAAACTTTAGCTTTCAAAGAAGCCAATGCCAAATCAAGTGCTACTATGTTTACTCTCAACCAATCTCATGCCGATGGGGGTGGCGTGTATTTCGGCTCATGGCTTGGCGATGCTCCTATGAAGCGATTCACCGAGTCCCTCCGTGGTTTGGCCGGTCGCTCCATTATATTACGATGTGATCATGATACTCCAATGGATGTGCTCTTTGAGTTGTGAATCATATGATATACTTGATAGGCAAACAACCCTCTGTCAACTAAAGTAGACTTAAGACTATCTCCTTAGATAAACACCACCCCAGGTCTACAATGATTTCTAGGATAACGTAACCCATGTGTTGCTGATAAAGATCCTTCGATCATGTTGAATTCCTCCCTCGATTAAGTAGACTAGGGACCATGGCTGACAGGGATGGCCGGAATAATGAGATCTAGATCGCACATCATCATTCCCCAACCATCGGTTTAAGCTGAAATGATGAATTTCATAATCTTATATTTAAAACTCCATGATGCTACTATATGCCGCATTTAGTAATCTACACTTGTCAAAGTTCTCTACTTATTGAGATGGATAATTAACTATAGGGGCTTACGCCATAGAAAAACGGATCTAAAGTCCTCAAAATGAGGGGAGAAATCTCGGATAGTGTCTTATCTACTATCTCATTTGCC
The DNA here is from genome assembly GCA_021442155.1 of Cymbidium sinense. Lineage (NCBI taxonomy): Eukaryota > Viridiplantae > Streptophyta > Magnoliopsida > Asparagales > Orchidaceae > Cymbidium > Cymbidium sinense. The sequence continues at coordinate 89,145 of JAKCPB010000172.1, forward strand.
TTCTGAAAATTACATCGATAGTTAAATCATACTCTCTTCAATTTATATTTGTTGAGAGGTCTGTGGTGAATTTTTGGAGCTCTTGATTTCACGACTCTTGGGATTCTCTTTCCATCTTTGGCTAGTCATATATATATATAGTAGCAATAAAATATTTGAAAATTCAAAATAAAAATGGTGATTTAAATGTGTAATAAATTCTATTACTATTGTATATTTTATGAGGCTCTATGTCGAATGAATTATTCAGAGTACATCTTTATTACTATTATTTTGTTCTAGTATCATTTTGAAAGTATGGGGTGAAATAATAATTCTAATTACTAATCCTCATCTTTCACTTTCATAAAACGGATCTACAGAGCACTCTTTTCACTGTTCAACTTGGTGTGTGAACATCTACTTTCTAAACGCCATCATCAAGAGATGTTGGAGCTATAATTCAATTTGGTAGCTTGAATTTTCTATTATGCACACTCTGAAGTACCCACTGTACACTCGTCCAGGCCATCTTTGGAAGGCCTCAAGTTCTTGAAGCTCATTAGATTTCCTTTGATCCAACCCCATGTTGTTCTCACAAAGAACTTCAATTTTTTTTAAAAGGCTAGGCCAATGAAGCTCTCGTGATGAAAAGAACTAGTGGAAAAGCGTGTCTTTAATACCTCATGGTATAATTGTGCCGATTGAACCTTTCATAGGAAAGCATGATCATGAAGCTTCCTCATTAGGAAGCAAATTAACTAAATGAGAGAGAAAAAGAAGAAATCGTTAAGGGCTTAGTAGATCCCCTTGAAGACTAGTGAACAAGCGTCTTGTTGCCAGTGAGTATTCTTACCCACAACAACTTTGACAACCTAAAGTGGGTAAAAAGAAATAGCTCTACGGGTGAAGTAAAATAGTCTTTCTGGAACCAACCACGTCAAGCTCCACCACCACAGAGAAGAAAGCCTAAAACACCGTCTTCCAGAATACACAAAGTACTTAAAGTAGCCAAGGATAGAAGCTTGATGAAAAGAAGATTTCAGAGGCCTGTAGTGATTGAGAATGTTGAAGCCACCAAGAAGTTGTCATCTCTTGGTAATTAGTATGAGCCAGTATGCATGCTTGAGCATCAGGCGTGTTTTGGACCGTCCAGAATCTATTGTGAAGGTCCGTGAAAGGATAAGAAATAGAGAAGGCCCTAATGAAACAAAGAATGGAAGAGGTGTGACATATACTCAAAAATCTACCTCAAAATAACTCATCATAAGTGGATACCCAAAGAAGGGATATCATTGACGAGAGACATGGGTTGACACCACAGAATCTCTAGAGATCCCATCACATATTCACCCTCACAAGAGAAAGTTGACTTTGATCATAGTCCTTTAATGGAAGAAGTATTTGTTTCGTACATTGAACCAAAAATCCTTTGGAAATATCGATTAAATTCATATGCAAAAGAATATGATGAAGAGAGGACACTATGGAAGTAGAAGTCATCTATATGATCAAAGATATAGATGAACTTTCCGCTCAACACCATTAGCAGCAACATGAACTCAAGGAACTTGAACCTGAATTCAACATTTATGAAGAAGAGTCTTCACAGAAGCAAATAGAAGATGGATCTTTAGTCTCTACTGAAGAAGAAGAAGAAGAAGAAGATTGGAATGAAAAAGTGATCATGAGCATTGAAGCTGTTTATATGGTTGAACTAGAAAATGATCAGCTTGATACAAGCTTTTATAATCAACATCATCATTCAACCCTATCAATATCTGCCCCTATAAATGCACAAGGAGAAGGACATTCAAGTTCTTTCCCTGAAGAAGAGCAAGGAGCGGAACAATAGCAAGAAGTAGAGGAAGAAGAAGAGCCTGTACTTGTTGACGTCATGGCGCTAGCTAGAGAGCAAAGAGAAATGCAGCATCAAATGAAAATCAAAGATAAGGAAATTGCATAGCTCGATACCATGATGAATGACATGATGGTGTAAATGAATATTATGATGGAGATGTTGCAGAAGAATATCACATCAAGTACAACACCTATTTTGTCTACTAATTAATAGGTAGCTAATAATGCAACCTCTATACCACCATCCACTCTAGTACCTCAAGCTCCTACAGTACATGTTACACCTGAAGTGAGGAATGAAGTTAACCAACTACCTCCTCAATCAATAATTCAAAATATTAACGCTAGAATGGTAACATACCTAAAATGATAATCAATGAAAAGATAAAGGAGTCATAGCCTGAGCTGAAAAGGCGGTGAGTAAGGGTTGCCAAGATTAATATGATAAAGTGTCAGTACTCAAGGTTACTCGAAATTTAATACTTTTAGTGGACTTGGTAATCCAAAGCAACATCTAGCCCAATTTAAGGCTACTTGTGGTAACACATGAGGGAATGATCATTTTCTATCAGTTCATCGGTAGCGACCTCAACCTTTTAATGGTATGCAAGAATTATCGAAATGATTGTCAAAACCTTTCAAGTTAGAGATAATATTTGTGAAGAGGTTCACCAGTGCAACCAAGAAAATCACAATCACTGACCTTACCTTGATAAAAAGGAGAAATGATGAGTCAGTGAAAAAATTCATAAGTCATTGGCGTAACTTGACTATGAAATATGAGCAACAATTGGAAGAAGAACATGCGATCCAATTGCTAATGGGCAATATGGATGATAAAATGATACCATTTCTATATATGACGTCAATTATAACATTCTAGACTTGCTCAATAGGGTGGCTAAATTCAAAAAATTGAATGCCACAACTGAAATCTATGGATAAAGCAAAAGAACACAGACTCAAGAAGAAATAAATTCATCCGCTTCTAAGCTCAAATGATGAAAAGCGGGATATATAATGTGGATAAAGGAAAAAAAAAAGCCAATGTACAATGATGATAAGGGAAAGAAGCCTGTCTATTCTAATCCATAGCAAAAATTAGTATTGCAAGACAATGACAAACCTTGAACTTTTTCAAGTGGTGGGGAGCATCCAAAATAAGCAACAAGAGATGATGAATGAATGCGGCCATCTCTTAAGAAAAAGATGAACAAAGATTATTCCTTAGAAGAGATAGTGTGGCTAAATTATTACAAGCGTCAAAGGCGGTTTATAATTACCAAATTAAAAGGCCCAAAGAAGGCGTCAAATTATCCAAATTATTATCCCTATCATCAGATGATCAATCATCCTATCAAAGATTGTTATGTATTTAAGGATTGGCTAGAAAGAAAATATCAGCGAGGTGATTTTACATTATCCGACAATGTTTCAATCAACCCAAAAGCAGTCTACAAGGATGATTACATCATCTTCATCATCAAAAAAGACAAAGGAAGGAGAAATCGGTTTAGGTGAAGAATGAAGCAGTCTCAAGAATGAAAATCGAAGCAACTAAAATGTTTCTAGTGTTAAGTGAAAATCACCACTTGAACTATATTAGACTTAAAGAGATCCTAAACTAGTATTTGGGCTTCTAGGGATTATGATAAGGCTACTTCATCACTCACATGAGAGCAATCTACTGGCAGCCTCAAATCAAAGAAGGCGCTAAGAAAAGAAGATCAAGAAGAGAACTACAACTCAAAAAAATTTAATAATCTAGAGTATCACCTGACAAACCATTTAGACTTGTAGACTTTATGCCTAAACTTTGCATTGATGAATCGGATGAAGAAGATAATGGTGAATCTTGTCCAGTAGAGACATGTCGAATCATTTATGTGATATCAGATGTTCTTCCGCCATTACCAAATGATAAAGGTAGTGACACTTCGACCAACCATCAAATTCTTATTGAAAGCAAGAAGATCACGAGGAGTTAACATCTAATTTATTTGATTTAATGCAGATGATAGCAGTTTAGATGAAGATCTATTTTCTTGATGGAGAAGACTCATCGATATCATCATGAAATGTATGAAGTTAAAAATGAGTCTAGCCCTTTTGGCCAAACCTCGAATAAGAAGGAATTTGAAGAAATTACATCTTTAAGAATTTGAGCAAGATAAGATGATTCAAGTTCATTGAAGCGATAAAATCTTACCACCTTCATCAAAGAAGGGAAAATGTAAATAAAGATAAAGGCAAACAAATTGAATCAATGAAGATATCATTCAAATCCTAGAATAAAGCTTAAATCAAGTGAAAAGATAGATTATAATATTCTATCACATAGAAAGATACACTGTGGTATATACGAGCTCTCTTGATGTCAAAAGACCTTCAAGAAACTTTGATACAAGCTCTCAAGGATCAGAGTTATAAAGCTTACTTCATTAAAAAATGCATGGTGCATTGCAAACTCAAGATCTCCTAGTAATCATATTTTTTGAAGAAGATCTTATGTTGGGAACAACAATCATACATCTCTATATTTTCTAGAGTGATGACATCTGATCTAGAATATTGATTGATCCAGTTCATTTATCAATCTTATGAGTCTAAAAGTATTAAGAGGATTATCACTTGATATCCAACATCTTGTGAGAGATAAGTTGATGGTTCATTTTTCAATGAAAAGGCGAAAAAGTTTAGTTCTTTTATTCTCCACTCAAGTTCATTATATCTGAAGCCAAGTTTCTTGTAATCAATGAATCATTTAGAGCTCTCTTAGGCGTGGTTACATAAGTATGGCATGGTCCCATCAACTATGCATTAGTGTATGAAGTACATAAAAGAAGGAGAAGAATTCAGAATTCATGATAACCTACAACCATTCATGAAGCAAAGATCTATGAAGATGCAAAATATTTTATCCCTAAAGAGCCTAGCTAATGAGCCTCTTGAAATGTAGCATCCACTTAGAACTAAAAAAATAATTGAAGGTGAAAGAGCAAAGCAAGAGAAAGAAAAAAGATGTGACTCTCTAAAATACTTGATTTTACATCCAAATCAAGAAGATCAATTCCTCATTTGAGAAGTGACACAGAAGAAGAAGAAGTTATTATTGTCAAAACTAAGGGAACTTATAAGATTTCAAGAAAGGCAAAGTATAAAGTAAGTGATTCAGATTCAGAATATGACTTTGAATCTGCTTATGAAAATAGAGTCCAAATGGTCACATCAAGAATGATATCTCACTTGGCAGAGTCAGATGACTCACTCAAAATTATACCCATTCCTCAACAGTGCTTTGAAGAAATCACTTTACTTGAGGTCCATAGCATTGAAGAATTGATAACATTCTATGTGCCACCGTTGAGCGAGAGTGGCGAAACAAGAACTCTCTTTTACAAATATGAAGATTCTCAGCCTTATAATTTTGATCGGCCTCTCAACATAAAATTTGATGAGATAATGCAACAAGAATACCAATATATCCATAAAATTAGAAGAATGATGCATAAGCTTGGACTTCATATTGGAACTACTAAAATAGAACTCAAATCTTTAGATGTGGAGCCAAAGAAGTCCTCAAGAATCACGAAGAAGTGATAAGTTTATCACTAAAGTCTTGGGTTCATCACAAATATCATCAAAATAGAGCTTGTTATAATATAATAGAATCGAGGTCAAAATTAATAAGTGGCGAAGAAGATGATCTCCATGAAATTCTTCTCACAAATGATGAAGAAGTAGAAGCCAAGTACACTGAAGAACTTAAAGATGGTTGTTGGTTAGAAAAATTTCTATCTGAGAACCACCTTAAATCGTGGGAGAAATGAAAGAGGCAAGCATATAGAAATTCATCTTTTAGGATGCCATGATCCTGATGTACTTATTAAGGTGATCGTATGTTATCAAAGAAATTGCACTATCTAGGTAGAATCGTACCATTTAATGGATCATCATTCAGAACTCTGGGGAGATGATTATATGTACAAGATTCTTCCCTAATTTACAGAAAAAGCGGATTTATTTTAAACTTGGTTCGTTAAGTTCCCTACTAGGGCAAGCCCCCACAGTTAATTACATCCAAAGGAATGGAGATTCCTTAGGAAAACTCTCGATTAAGGCAAATGATCGTTGTCTTTGAAGATTTCAATAGGAAAGGACTATGTCGAATAGTTCATTTTGAAGATCAAATGGGATTGATCAAAGGGGTTATCAAGCCAAAATGGGAGGTAAGTAGGAGATGTCCTGATCTAGGAAACTAGCGCAATCTCAAACTATCAGTTAAGCTTATATTTTAAAATTTATTTAGTTTATTTGGGTTGCATTTTTCATTGAAATTTAGGATTTATGATTCCTTACAAGATTAAAATACTAAGAGTGAGGAATTATGCTTATGGACAAAAAAGAGAAAATCTCAACCTAAATCTAAGCTTTGGCAGAAAAACACAATTATAAGAAAACAATGGGTATGGTTTGCCTCCACAAAAGAGGACAAACCATGATCAAGCAGGGTGGTGCCACTAACTCTCTCAATTTTAAATACATGTAGGCAAGTCTTTGCTTATCAAGATAGTTAGGTTATTAATTTAGAAATATAAATCCTTAAACTCACTTCTAAAATAGATCATGTAAGGGCATGCTTCAAATGACTAAATCTAATACAATTCAAATTTTTTTTCATTTTGGATAATTATTTTGATCGGGCTAATAGGTTTCATATGATTAATGCATGAGAAATAATGTTATTGGCCAAAATGAGAAGGAGGTGAGTTTCCATGGCTCTATCAAGCCAAGTTTCTCTAGAAGGTGGAAGCCCTCCAATCAAGAGTGAAATAAGATGCATTTTGCATGATATTATAAAAGAAATACTTATAGTTAAGGGTTACTAATTCTTTTATCTTGAATTTAAACCTAAGCTTTGGTGAGGTAATAAATTTAATTTTATTTTGAGTTGTTGTTGGGTAAAAGACTTTTTTTTTCTAAATAGCTAATCCATGAGCCATACATAAAGCAAGAAAGAAACTAGAAAAAAATATATCCCTTAATATAAAGTGTGGGCTCCAAAATTCACCAAGACCTCTTGATAAGAGTGCTTTAAAGTGTTGGTGTAATTTTTTGAAAGGCGATGAGATAGTAGATAAGACACTACCAGAGATTTCTCCTCATTTGGTGAGACTTTAGATCTGGTTCGTTTCTTATAGCAATCCACATAGTTAATTACCTCAATAAGTGAGAGAGAACTTTGATTAATTTGTGGTTAGATCGCTAAATGTGTAGCGTATAGTTATAGTATGTAGAGTTTTAGAATTTAGATCATGAAATTTATCATTTTATCTTAAACCAGATGGTTGGGGGAATGATGATGTCCGATCCCATGTTTTCATCCGGGCGTAGGTCTAGTCTCCAAGAGGATGAGGTAGTTCACTCAACTTGATAGAAAGATCCTCATCAGCAACACATGGGTTACATTGTCCAAGAAATCCTAGACACGGGATGTGTTTGTCAGGAGATAATCTTAAGTCTACCTAGGCAAGAGGGTTATTTCTATCAAGTATACCTATGATTCACAACTCAAAGTGAGCCATTGGGAGCATATGGCTACGATCATGATCATAATATAATGGAGCCGGCCAAACCACCTCGAGGACTCAGGTCATGCTTTATCACGGAGCCTCTTGGCCAAGGCGTAGAGGACGGGTCATCCTTACCAAGAGATTGATTGAGAGTGAACATAGAGAACACTTGATTTGACATTGGCTCTTTTTTGAGCTAGAGTTTTCTTAATTTGTCACCCAAGCATATGAAGGTGGATAGATTGAGTTTGATTTAAGTTTTAATGATAGAATTTCATTTAAGCATTTAGATTGCTATTTTAAAATTGATTAATTAGAATATGTTTAAGATTTTAGATCTATTAACTCTGTTTAGCTTGAGAATTGGATCTCTTATCACAAAATTAGTTTCTCGGATATTTCGATTTGAGACTCTTATTATAGATTTTTTTGGGTTTTGTTGACCCGGTCATCTAGATTAAAGGAAACAACCACATTTGAGACATTAAAATTTGCATTGAAATCTCCATGTAGAGCACATCGGTATTTATAGCATAGCTAATTTATTTAATTAATGAAATCATTTACTTTGAAAATAATAATTAGAATGAAATTCTTTAATCTTTGATCAAAGTTATGATTTTGTAGATTTTGATTTAGTATCACCATTCGCTTGTACAAAAGGTTATAGATCGGTGTAAGAATACATTTTGATTTAGATTATAGTTTAAAATCTTTGGCACTTAGTTTACTTGTTGAGTTTTTGTAATTCTTCGAGCTTGATTATGCTAAATTTACATCAATTTTGATAAGTTATGCTAATTTCAGTGTTTGTTGCCTTAGCCCTACTCATGCTTATTAGTTAACATAGTTCACCATTCTATAAGTTATTACAATTTAGATTCATTCAGATTTTTGAGTTTATTGTAAGTTTGTTATGAGTTTATTAGCCCCATTCAATTAAAGCTTTTAATTTTGAGAATTTTAGAAAGAGAACTCACTTTAAATTCAATTTATTAGAGTTTGTGAGTTTAATATTAGCCTCTCCCAATATTTGTGAGTTTAATATTAGCCTCCCCCAAATTTCACCTAGATTTTAAATGAATATTCTATTCTTTTCAAAATTTGCTTTAAAGGCTCCCCCTTCTCCCTTTTTTCTTGTTTCCTTTTAGTTTAAATTAAGATTTCCTACTTAGCATTCTTAAGTCGACTCATTTTCCTCCCCTTTTCTAAGTCAAAGATTTTGACAAAATTTGGGACCTCCCGTCATCCAGTAGAGGGTCGATGTTTTGGCTACTGTATGCCTTGTTGAGTAGTGGTGTCTTATGACACACAACCAATCTCCCCTCTGCTAAACAGGTCTTTAAACAGAAGATGGCATCAATGTAATATATATTCATTCCCCTTTTTTTTAAGTCAGAAATTAGAAATTTGCATTTTCTCAGGGGCGACATCAATAAGTGGTGGCTTACTGATACCCTTGGAGTGGCGTGTCTTTGCGACAATTTATTTTTTCATCTCTTCTACAAACTGATGAGATCTTAAACTGAAGAAACATAAGCAGCATATATATATATATATATATATATATATATATATATATATATATATATATATATATATATATATTCATCAAATCCCATGTTCGTGCATTTTTTCTTGTTATAAGGCTGGAAAGGACAGTTAGGTATCGATTGAGAATGTAAGGTAAGAAGTAAGACAAGAAAATTGAAGAAGAATTCTTGTGATGTTCTTCCCCGTTTTGGAAAATAGGACGGCTAAAGCGAGTGCGATGCAAAATCAAAGAGAATTCTCTTGAAGATGTTCTTCCTTGATTTGAAAAGAATGGAAATTAAAGGATTTCTTGAGCAAGGTGAAAGTAGGGCTAGTGAAAGGACTCTGCATAGGCGAGTGGGATGGCTATAGAAAAAATTTTCTCCCGGTGCAGGCGAGAGTGGGAGTGGGTTGTAGGAAAAGGTGGAAAATCAGTCTTGAAGCAATGAGAATTTGCTGATTAAATAGGAAAATTGGATGGGTAAATTTAGGGAGATGCAGAAGGTGGGAGGAGTGGAGTGAAAATGGGAATTGGAGGAGCGATCTTTGATGATTTCATGGGGAACGAGACGAGGAAATGGGTTCTGGAAACAGCGAAAGCGGTGATCAGAGTTAAGCTTCTGAGAAAGTGACTTGAGTCTGGAGTCCAGTTTCAGAGATGCGTCTGGTTGAGCAATGGGAGTCTGACAGGATCGGCAGAATGGAATGAAGCAGAGTGGATGATCTGAGGGGGCAGGCAAGGCGGATCGATCTCTTGAGCAATTTTAGTGGGATGCAGGATTTTGAAGCTTAAAGATGAATGTGAAAACAAAGAGAGAGATTACTCTTTTCTTTTAGTTTTAATGAAAGAAATATGGAGAGAGAGGAGTGGGGAGAAATGAGAGAGTGAGAATGGGAGGAGTGGTTATCTTTTTTTATTTTTTTTTTAATTTCCTTTCAAAAAAAGCGAAAATAGGGCTATTGAGCATGGGGGTAATTTGAATTTTAAATTAATTTTAAATTAATTTAAATTGTTTTAATTTGGATTTCATGCTAATAAATACACATAGTCAATATATATATTGATAGGTAATTATTATTGAATGATAGCACGTATTTCATGAGGCGTTTAGTTTTGAGTCGGTGCCAAATTGAGTCAATTTCAGCTTGAAATATGCATCGCCACTTTCGCTCGCTCGATTCTCACATAAACTCATCCAAATTGAGTGCAAATAATCTTATTTGATAGATTTTAGCATTTTGAAACCAACAACGTGATCAATTTTATGAATAGAGATCATTTGACTTGCGTCAGTGCCTCCTGACCTCGATATACATGTAGGCGCATTGATGACTCGAGCGGTGGATCAATTGCTCATCAAGTCATGATATAACCAATTTTGACATTGAATGACGAAAGTCGTTCGCGATTGAAGGTCATTTGAGTTGATTTCTACGTCGCGTATTTTAGCCTCGATTTGCCGCGTTGTCATTCAAATTACCGATATTTATACTTTCATTGGGATAGTCACATTTGATAGATTTGATGTTTTGAAGTTGACATCATGATCAATTTCATGAACAAAGGTTGTTCGGACATCATGGCTTCGACTCAATATGCGCGTGACATATTGATGGCTTAATCAATTGCTTGTTAGATTTGCAATATCAATTGATTGATATTTTGAATGTGATGGAAAAGTCATTGGAGGTCATTTGACCATTTTTGTGACATCCATTACATTTTGACCTTGATTTTCGTCACCTCAAAGTCCTAGAATTTGATTTATGGGTTTGTCTTTATTTATGACACATATGGAGGTCAAAATGCCCCCAAATGTGATTCATGCATGGAGTCACATTTGTTGGGTGACCTGGGCCGAGAACTTGGATCATTTTGACTTTGATTGCAATAGCTTAGAACTTTTGAGATTTGTCATTAGATCTGCCTTGTTCAAGACATGCTAAATGATGGGCTTGACCGATTGTGATCGACTTGTCCATTGATAAGAGTTTTTACACCATCTTATCTACTTATGGCTTTTCTAAATATCTCTTTCTTTTATGTCCTTCGATTTGAGCCTCCTCTAGCTTCATGCTTGGTTGGGTTTGATGGAGGAATTGCTTGTTTTGATGAAGGACTCCACTAGGGAATCGGTTTATGCTTGTGGGATTTGAAATTCTTCCTCTAGCTTTAAGCTTGTGGACTTGATGAAGGATTGACATTTGTCAACATTGACTTGTCGAAGTGTATATCCATGAACCACTTCTTGTGCTTTGATGGATTGTTGAAGGATACATATAGATGACCCACCTTGACTTATATAGGGTCAATGTTGAGTTATTAGTCAGCAACATGTGCTTTAATAGGCGAATAACCACGAAATTTCTTTAGTTCGACCATCGACTTTGTTTGAACTATGGAATTGCTTCCCGATCATGTTCTTTACTTTGATGGACTTGATGAGGAGATAGGCTTTGATCGTGCTTTGAGCTTGATTAGATCATTTGAATAGGAAATATCACTGCGTAATATGAAGATTGATTTGAGTAGCCTTGAGCACTTCCTCGGCCTTGATCTATCGATCAAGTAGAGATCTCTTGGATCTGGTTGCTTGTAATCACTAAGCTGGATCGGTTTGAGATTGAATCATCATTGGGTAAGAGCGGGGGCTCTTTCACTGCGACCTTTTCTTGCAGCTTGTTGAGTGAGGAGAGCGTCGACTTCATATTTGCTTGAGTTTGACCTTTAGAACTTACTCAGTCTTGACTTGGTATATGGTTTGTGATTTTGTCATCAGACTGACGAATGAGGGCTCTTTCACTGTGGCCTTTTCTTACGGCTTATTGAGTGAGGAGAGCGTCAACAACTCGGCCATTTGTGGGCTTGTTGAGCCCGACCTTTAGAACCATTAGTGTCCTAGACTTTGGGATGTAGAGATTGATGTTTCTCCAACTTAATTGATTGAAGCTTTTGAAATCGGAGTTCTTGACTTGATCTCCAAGATTTGGCAAATCGAGATAAATTTTGACATTTAGGGTTATCTTTTCATGTGTAAATATATTCTTTTGTTTCTACAAGAACATGCAACTTAATGATAATTATAGATATATTCAAGGATTTGCATAAGCTCGATGTCAACCTGAATCAGAATATATTTGAGGATCTCATCTTATGGCATGATGTCAACTCAAATAGACTTAATATAAACTAAAAAAATGCCCCATGTCTTGCATGGGGAATTCTAAAGTACATTTAGGAGAATTTTCAAGATGAAAATATACAAATACATCCATATTTGAATTGATGTACTCTAAAGAGATTTTAACATACAACATTGATTTCATGTATATAAATCTAAAAATGTCCCACATAAGGGAATTTTCACAAAAAGTCTTCATCTGGAGTATGTTTATTTAGGGATCTCAGCCTGAAACATGATGTCAACCTAAATAGATATACTAAAAAAATGCTCCCTGTCTTACAAGGGGATTTCTATTGTACCTCGAGAATGTGATCGTCAAGTATAGTACTTTTTCAAGTATCGACCATTAATTGGCGGCATTGGTCTTTCACCCTTTAGGTTGATGAGTTGGTATGCCCCTCCTTGGTATACTTTTTCAATGACAAAAAAGCCTTCCAGTTAGGCTCAAATTTGCCACCAAATTTTCGATTAAGAATAATTGGTCTTCTCAGCACTAGGACTAATTCTCCTTTTGGAATGTTGAGGCCACAGTATGGTCAAAGCCACGGACATCTTTGCGATAGACTTCAGATTTTGATGAGCTTGTAATCTAACTTCATCAAGCGTCGAGTTCCTCCATTCTCGATGGGCATTTTGATCTTGATTAGGCATTGGATGGCTTCGAAGTGAAGGCAACTCAACTTTGAGCGGAAGAACTGCTTCAGTTCCAAATACCAATGAATAGGGAGTGGCTTTAGTCAGTGTCTTGTAGGTAGTTTGATATGCCCATAGAGCCTCTACTAGCTTGGTATGCCATTCTCTTTTATTTTTAGTAAGAATCTTCTTGAGCAGCTTGACTAATGTCTTGTTGAAAGCCTCTGCTAAATCATTTTCTCTTGGATTATATATTGAAGAGTATCGTCAATCAATTTTATGTCGATCGATGAATCTATAAATCTTTGCACTTTTGAAAGCTATGTCATTATCAAAAATTATTCGGTGTGACACTCCAAATCTATATACATTATGCATGAAGAAGTTGATCATTCGATTCGGCGGTAACTTCTTTAAATGGAATAGCCAGCCCTTAGAAATAATCGATCATTCTAGATGAAGCGATGTCGGTAATGTGGATCGATTGGTCCAATTACATCATTACCCCAACATTGAATGGCCGGATGCTATTGTTGGGTGTAATGGATTTGGAGGTTGATGGATGGGATTCCCATGTACTTGACATTCATGACACTTCTTAGCATGATTATAGTCTCTCACCATAGATGGCCAATAATAATCCATCCTTTTGATCTTTATTGTCATCTTGGGACTTGATGTGCACCATAAAGTCCTTCATGAACTTCAACCATCACTTTGCTAGCTTCATACACTAGGCATCATAGCCACATTTGTTCAAAGGATCTACGATATAAAGTGTTGTTGCGAAAGCATAACGTAGCATTCTCTTTTGATTTGAGTAGTGATTTATTGGTAATTTGCCTTCTTTAAAGTATTTGATGAAGGCTTTCCTCAATCACGTGACTCTTACAACAAAGCTTCACCTTTTTTAAAGGCAATGTCATTCTTAGCTCTTCTTGGTACAACTTCTTGTTGATTTTGGAGAGTATGAGGAACCAGTCGCATCTCGTGGTTGATAACCCTCTACCGAGGGTGATACTTTATTGGCTCTAGAACTCATCGAGTAAATATGCTGATCATGATATAATCACCATTCATAATTGCCATTTTCTTAGCTAATTTTGCTAAGCAGTCAACTTTACTATTCTCGGATTGAGAGACTCGAGTTAATGTGATATTTGATATCTATTTCATAAGCTTGAGAACTTGCTTATGATAGAAAGCTAACTCAAACTTATTGATTCTATAGATCCCAAGTACTTGATTTATAATAAGCTGAGAATCACTAAAAATATGCAAGTTCTGAATGCCTATGAAAATAGCTTCTTCCAGACTTGCCATTAGTTCTTGGCTCGGTCAATCCATATGATCATCTCATTATCCCTCCTTCTAGTGTTATGAAGATGATACCGATTCCTGCTCTTGCTCTTGGAAAATTTAGAGATTGAAATTATTTGATCGATGAGGCTCCATCGAAGTACATTTCTCAAATTTGTGACTTTTCTCTTTCATGAATGAGCATAATTTGCTCATTAGGCAAAATCATTCATTAGAGAGAGTCCATGGGATGGATGTAAATTTAGAAAATCTTAAGACTTGTCCCTTCACTACTTTCTATGGAATGTATGTGATATCAAATTGCAAAAGCAATCGCATCTTGCCGACATCAATCTTGGTCTTGTCATCAAGTACTTGAGGATCGATCCTCGAGATGAGGGTAATCTTGTGAGATAACATATAATGATGAAGCTTTTGGACATCTTTTTCGATAGACTTTAGATTTTGTTGAGCTTGGTGCACGACCTCATCAAGTCCATCAAATTCTCACATCAGAGAGACATTCTCATCTTGAGTGAGATTGTGTTGAATGGCTACTTAGAGTGAAGGTAGTTCAACTTCAAGTAGAAAGGCTACTTCAAATACTTTAGCATGAGAGTGGATTTTGTGGAGATGCAGTCTAGATGTATGGTTGTCTATTGTGGAATTTAGTTGATATTTTGACCCTCACCTATTTCTCGGGACCTTTTGATGGTAGATTCTTGGACATGTGATCCAAATATCACGCATCGATGCTCACCATGTGAGGCTTGAATTAGTAGACATTTTGCCAGGGTTGTAAGAGGAGGACTCTTTGGAGGAGCAACTCTAGTCTCCCTAAGGATAGAACATTCATATTTTATTTTCATTAGTCATTTCTTCTTAGCAACTTTAAGGATCCAATACACTCTTGCATATCTGATTTCAAGTTTCCTTACTAGAAGTTGGAACTCATCGGTCTAGAAGGACTGCTTTATTTGACCAATAGAGCTGTTTCACTTTACCCATCTTAGGTTGTCAAACTTGTTATGAGTTGGAACACTTGCTTCTAGTTCCACAGCTGGTTGTATAATTTTTACTTGAACAATGATTGATGCAGCGATTCGCATTTCTCTTTCTCTGTTGTCTTTGGGTTAGCTTGCTTAGATGAAGAAGCTTTTGTCTACTTCTTCTCAAAGCATTGGCCTCCATATTTATTTTTCTTTCTACCGGGACCTTTCGGTAATGGATTCCTGAACACACGATTCAGGTGTCACACCCCGATGCTCACCATGTAGTAATTGCTTAGAACAGTCTTGAGCGCTTACTACCATTGATAGCAATTTTTGTAGTGGAGCATTTTTGGCTTCTTTGATAATTGACATTTGATACCTGTTCTTCATAAGATATTTTTCCTTAACAACCGAACTCTATGTGCTCAGTAGATAGAGTTTCATGTTATTTTCATAAAGGTTGAAGGATTTCACTTGAGAAAAAATCCTTAACATCACCAGAGCTATTCCTTTTCACCCATTCAAAATTTTCAAATTTATTGAGGTAGAAATACTCTTTGTAGTTGTTGTATGACTTGTAATTACAACAACTACTAAGCTCTAGTTTAGTGTTTCTTCTCCTTTTTTTACTCAATTTTCCTCCAGAGGAGACTTGATTCATACCTTCCAGTGTGAAAGGTTCAATGGCGGGGTTATCGCACATTATGGGAAACTTTTTTAGTGAAGGTTCTCTTCATGGTATGCTTTAAAATGAATCAATTTTGTACAAAGGCTCTTTCTTTGAGGAACCTCGGCGATAGTGGCCATTCAATTATCCTCCTCCATTTAGGTTGGTGTGTATAATATGTCTTGGTGGAGGATTATTTATAGTGGTGATGGAAGTCACTATCAAATTGAATTTTAGCTCCAACATCCTCATTATTGATTACAGTGTTAGCCAGACGGATATTGGCTCTGTGACCTAATTGCATGATAAACGGTGTTCTGAAGATCCATCAATATGCAGAACAAACAGATTAGTCATAATAATATGATTGATTTAAATTTAATTTCATTGATGATTGATTTTAAATATTAATTTTATCATGCTCCACTACTACTATAGCTTAAATTTGACTAGCCAAAGATGGAAAGAGAAGCTTGTCCCTAGTAGAGTCGCCAGAAATCTATGGGCTCCGAAAATTTGCCACCGACCTCTTCAATGAAAAGAGTGCTTTAAAGTGTTGGTGTAATTTTCAGAAGGCACATGAGATAGTAGATAAGACACTACTGAGATTTCATCCTCATTTGGTGAGGACTTTAGATCTGTTCCGGGTTTCCTATGTAAGCCCCTATGTTAATTACTCTCCCAATAAGTGAGAGAGAACTTTGATTAATTTGGTTGTTAGATCTAAATGTAGCGTGTAATAGCATGTAGATTTTAGAATTTAGATCATGAAATTTATCATTTCATTAAAATGGTTGGGAATGATGGCGTTCTCGATCAAGATCCCATGGTTTGATCATCCGGTGTGATAGTCTACTTAGTCAAGGGAGGTAGGCCAATTCTGAAGGATCCTCATCGGACACATGGGTTATGTCAAGAAATCCTTATAGGGGGTGATATTTGTCAGGAGACAATCTTAAGTCTACCTTAGGCGGAGGATGTTTGCCCTATCAAGTATACCTATAATTCATAACTCAAAGGCGAGCCATTGAGCATCTGAGCTACGGTCTGATCTAATATAATAGAGCGGGCGCCAAACCACTCGATAGGACTCACGGTCATGCTTTCTATGGAGACTCTTGGTTTCAGAGGACACGGACGTCCTTCAAGAGATTGGTTGAGAGTGAATATAGCAGAACACTTGATTTGACATTGGCTCCTTTGTATTTAGAGTTTTCTTAATTTTATCACCCCAGATGCGATTACGGAAGGTGGATAGATTGGGTTTGATTTAAGTTTAATGATAGAATTTTATTTAAATAGTTTAAGATTGCTAATTTTAAATTGATTAATTAGAATATGTTTAAGAGTTTTAGATCCTATTAACTCTGTTTATTCTTGAGATTGGATCTACTCACGACAGTCGGTTTCTTAAATATTTTGTTGATTTGAGACTCTTATTATAAGTTTTTAGGTTTTATTAACCCAGACCCAATCCTAAGACTAAACTGGGAAGCAACCCACGTAGCATGTTCAGACATTAAAATTTGTACTTGAAATCTCCATGTTCGAGCACATGCAGGTATTTATAGCATAGCTAATTTCATTTAATTAATGAAATCATTTACTTTAAAAATCATAATTAGAATGAAATCTCTTAACTTTTGATGAAAGGGGGACCTATGATTTTTTTATATTTTGATTTAGTATCATCTTCTGTCTGCTTGTACAAAAGGTTACAGATTTGGTGGCAAAAAAGGCATTCTGATTTAGATTGTAGTTTATAATACTACTGGTACTTAATTTACTTTTTGAGTTTTTGTAATTCTCTGAGCTTGATTATGCTCAATTTACATCAATTTTGATAAGTTATGCCGATTTCAATGTTTGTTGCTTTAGCCCTACTCATGCTTATTAGTTAGCATAGTAATCACCTTCACATTTGTATAAGAATTATTAAACCTAATTTGGATTCATCCTTAGATTTTGAGTTTTACAAGTTTGTTATGAGTTTGGCATTAGTCCCCCAAATTCCAATTAAAACTTGCTTAATTTTCATGAATTTACAAGAAGAGAACTCACTTTAACCACTTGGTTTAAGTAGAATTCAATTAGAGTTTGTGAGTTTAATATTAGACTCTATTTGTAGTTTAATATTAGCCTCCCAATTTCTTGATGAATATTCTATTCTTTTTAAATTTTCTTTAAAGGCTCTTTTTTCTTGTTCGAAGTTTATTATCTGCGTTTCCCACTTAGCGTTCTTAAATTACTCATTTTACCCTCCCCTTTTTTAAGTCAAATGACAAAATTTGGGACCTCCGGCATCATCCCCGTATAGAGTGGGGTGTTTTGGCTTACTGGTGCCTTGTTGAGTGAGTGGTGTCTTCCATTTTCATCTCGTCCATCTCAGCATACAGCTCTTTAAACACGAAAGATGATATACGCATATATATTCATCCATTTTTTTAAGTGAAAATTATTTGATCAGGACGACATCTAACAGTGGTGGCTTATCTACTGTGAAGCGTAGCGAAATGTCTTGACATACTATTTTTTCATCCTCTTTCAAGAAAGACACATATATATATATATATATATATATATATATATATATATATATATATATATATATATATATATATATATATATATATATATATATATATATATATTCACATTCCCAAATCAGATATTATGCATTTTTTTTAGTAAGGCTCTCAAAAGAACAGGTTAGGTATTCGATTGGGAATGTAAGGTAAGGAGTGCGACATAAAAAAATGAAGGAAGAATTACCTCGATGTTCTTCTCCGATTTATGCGAGCAATAAGACGACTAAAGTAAGAGGTGCGATGCCGAAAATTGAAGGAAGAATTTGTCTGCTGACGATGTTCTTCCCTAATTTGTGATGCAGCAGAAATGTGATGGCTAAAGTGAGAGGTACGACGTCAAAAATTGAAGGAAGAATTCGCCTGCTAACGATGTTCTTATTTCTTGATTCAAAAGCGGGATGCTAAAGCAGTGCAACTGAAAATCTAAGGAAGAATTAAAGCACGATGTTATGATTTATGAAAAAACAATTTTTATGCAGGAATTGTAGGGCTAGTGGAAAGAATTTGCTGGTTCGGCTGGGCAGAGTGGGCTATGGGCTATATGAAATTGCTGGCTGGTGGGCTCAGAGTGGGCTTCTGTAGTGGCCATGCAGTGAGCTGGCGGGCTGGTTTCACGGGCTGGCGGGCCGGTCACGCGGGTCAGGCGCTGCAGCGGAGCGGGCCGATCGAATGAGCTATGCGGTTCGCCGAACAGCGCAGGTCGGCGGGCCATGGAGCCAGTCTACATTTGCAGGCCATTTTCGCAGCTGCAGGATCTTGTCATGTCAAGTCTGTGCAGGACAGCAGGCAGTCAGCTTTGCGGGACGCGCGGGATCGGTGGGTTGTAGGAGATGCACCGCGGAGGCGGGTCGGTCATGCGGGTCAGGCGCTACAGCAGAGCGGGCCGATTGGACGGCGGTGCGGGGGCACGGGTCACGCGTGTTGAGATAGTGGGCTAGATGAGCAGGTTGCATGCAGGACATTGAAAGCAGGTGGACGGCAGTCTTGAGGACAGGTCAGACAGCGCAGGTTGAATAGCAGAGATTTTCGGTGGGACCGGCGGCGGGATTTTGCAGAACAGTATGAGACGGAATAGTGGAAATGAGAGAGAGTGGAGATTACCTTGCTCTTTTTTTTCTTTTTGGTTTTTCGACGGAAGCAAGGAGGCTGCAGGAGAGAGGAGACGTGGGTGAGAATGAGGACAGAGTGGAGGGAAAGGGGGGGGGGAGTTGCAGAATGGGAGAAGTGGTTATCTTTTTAATTTAATTTTTTTTTAATTTCCTTTTTTAAAAAACTGAAAATAGGGCGGAACGATTGAGCATGGGGGTAATTTCAAAAAATTTAAATTAATTTTAAATTAATTTAAATTGTTTTAATTTAGATTTTATGGTGGTAAATACACATAGTTAATATATATATATATATATATATATATATATATATATATATATATATATATATATATATATATATATATATATATATATATATATATATATCGTTGAGCATTATTGTTCGAGTCTGATGTAATCCGTTTAGTGGAGAAGTTTGGTTTAAATTAAATGAAATTGAGTCAATTTGCTCGAAATGCTCTTTACTTGATTTTCACTCATTGAGTGTGAACAATCTTATTTGATAGATTTTGGCGTTTAACGGCGTGATCAATTTCATGAACGGAGGTCGTTTGACTTACGTGGGTGCCTCCTGACCTCGATATGCATGCAGATGCCTTGATGACTAAAGTGCTGGATCAATTGCTCATCAAGTCATGCAATATTTATATCCTGACCAATTTGATGTTACGCCGCGAAGTCGTTCATGTCGGTGGTGAGTTGATTTTGGCGTCAGTATTTCAACCGATTTGTGCTTTGTCACCTCACTTTCATTTACCGGACTTGTCAATTGAGCGGATAGTCTCATTAGATAGATTTTGATATTTTGAAGTTGTGATCAATTTATGAGCGGTGTTCGAATCATCGTAGCTTCGACTTTGATATATCGCCGTGCATTGATAGCTGACTTGTCAATCTCATTAATTTTGAAATATTGATATTTTGATTGATTTTGACATTCCAAACGCAATGGCAAAGTCTGTTCATCGATCGAAGGTCATTTCGACCATTTTTCGTGACATCATGCATTTTTTGATTTACTTGATGCTCCTTGTCAGTCTGAATTTGATTTATGAGCTTGTCTTGATTTATGACATATATAGGTCAAAACAAATCATCAACCAATTTATAAAGCTAATCGTAAAAAGAATAATGGTCATTGCGGTGGGGCACCACTACACAAACCCGAAAATATCAAATTGGGTAGCCGAGCTCTACCCTTATACAACCCGGATTATAAATGAATTAAATTACTATTAATTAAGGAATTCATTGTTATGGGGGTCTTCAAGCTTCATCTTTTCTTTCTTCTTATTTTCTTCTTTATTTTCTTCTTTCTTCTTTTGGTTTCTTCTTCTTTGGTTTATTCTTCTGGATGGTTGGAAAGTAGATGCTCCTTCATCACATGCATAAGATAGAATCTTATGATCAATGCTCATCTTATCCCCATAACAATCATTCCAAAATCCTTATTGCATAAATTTACATGAGAAGGAAAAGTGAAAATCTAATTAGCACATGCAAAACAAAGGTTAGTTAAAATAAACCACATAAATCCCAAGCATGTATTGCACTTATCACACACATGGGTGACTAAGTCCACTGGCTTTATGATTATGCTTAAGGGTATAAAAGCACCTACAAGTAAAAGCATTTATATTTTTATTTATGATAGTGTCCTTAAGCATAATCCCTATAAAAGAATAGTTAGACTAAGAACATCCTACCATTCATTCTACTGAGCATACACCACATCACGGTCTAAAATCATATATCACAAAACAAAATAAACATCAAACCATGCACCGACCTAACCTAAAGTTAGAAGTGGTGACTTAGGTTAATGTGTTTGCTTTGAAGGCTTATGTGGTATGCTTAGCTATGGCTTTAGGTTCAAATTTTTTAAGTGTGAAGAACATGTTCAACTTAGAGGAGGGTTTCATTTAAGTTATTTAACTATTTTGGGTTGATTTTATTTCATATTTTGATTTAGTTTAAATGGATCCTATAATTAATTACTAAGTTATGAAGAGTGAGAAAGATAAGATAACTTCTCTTTCCTTCCCTAACCTAAGTAATTTCTAAAGTAGATTCACATTTTAGTTTTGTTTAGGTGAATGTTTTGATTAAATATTTTAATTAATCATAAGTTTAGATAAACTCTAAACAAACTTATTCAAAAAGAAAGGCATTTTAAGATTAAATAAAATGAATCAAAATTTACATAACAATATCACTTCATTTCTTTCTCAACATATATAACATGCATATGGATGGACCTAAGCATATATACATGCAAATGGGAGTATTTAACACACTTTTATGCATGCTAAGTAATCTATTTAAAGAAATTTAAAATGATTTTTCTTAAGTAGAAAGGGTTTTCCTTATCCAAATTTTCATATGCACACATTTAAGTAAGAAAGGCATAAATGAGTACAGTGCCATTGTTAACCAGAGGTGTAAGATACAAGACCTACTTTAAAAGCCTAACCTCAGGGTTGTCCAAACTAATATACCACTTTCTTAAATACAAACATATATAAAAGAAATGAAATAGAAAAGGAGAATGCAAAAGTTGTATTAATGGATTCATTTTATTTATGCAATTTATGTATGCAAGTATAAGTAACCCTTCTTAAGTAATAGCATAGAGATGAATATGATATGAAATTATGTGAGTATTAGGTCCTTTTCAAATGAACCATATATCTCACCGAAGTCCTATTCAAAACTATGCTCAATCATAAAGGAGAAAGGAAACACTCTGCATACCTTTATAATCTTTCACATGCAAGCTTATAATTAAAATATAAAGTACTTTCAAATTTGGTATTTTATTTATGTGTTTTGAAAATAATTTAGATTTAATAGTGATAATAGCAACTCATATTTCTACTTTAGCCAACACATGCAATATTTGACATAAAGTAAACAATTTTATTTTTAAACTTGAATTTGAAAAATATGAATGCATGAAATCACATGACATACAAATTTAACATGTTGGGGAAAGATTTAAAGTAATGAAAGCATGTAAACAAATTCACTTCACTTAAATCTTAAAGACATTCTTATAGAATAAGAAAGTTTAAAATAAATCAAAGTGAATTCAAAGTGATTTTTGTTTAGTTTGGAGTTTAATTTAATTTTAAAAAGGTGAGATGAGTTTTCTATTCATAACCCATTTCCATATGTGTTTGATATTTTTATTTAATTTTTAGATAATTAAATCCATTTTTATATATTAATTAGGTTAAGATATGAATTAAGTAGTTTAATTAACCCTTACCGACACCACCTTAGAATAATTAACTAAATAATTATGAGCCAATGAGATGACATAAAAACTCACAAGAATTTAAATTTGCAATGCACCTAATAAGAAAAGGCCTAATGCAATTTGGCTCACAATTAAAGGTTAATTAAGCTAAGAGGTTTAGCTTAAGTAATTTCAAAACAACCTTTCATACTTATAG
>JAKCPB010000173.1:0-85293 GCA_021442155.1 Cymbidium sinense
TTATGGTTTTGTATTAAGTTTTAGGTTTGTGTTTTAATTCTGGTTTATGGTTTAGTATTTTTTTAATAGAGAACAAATTCAGATTCAATATTTTCTTTTGAATTCATCAACCTAGTAGTAACCAAGTTTTCTAAGATACAAGACATGATAAAAAATGAGCACGATTGAGCAAATCAAAACCATATATAACTAGAACCGCTCTTCGCCATAAGCAAAGAATCGGATGATCCATTCTTCGCTTCCAGTTCCCATCAGAACAACCCTCGCCTCTCAAGTAGCAGGATCTGCCATTATATCAACGATCTATCCCTCTGCCACCACCATGGCTGTAACCTCTGTCGCTCCTCCCGCCTCCATAACCACCACCTCCATATCCACCAACACCTCTAGATCCATCAACAACATCATATCCCCCACCTCCAGATCCTATCTCCATAACCACCACCTCCATATCCACCATCATATCTACCAGCACCTCCAATAAGGTTAGGTTGTGGTTTGTGTTAGGGGATTGAAGAGTTTAGGGTTTAATGTTTAGGTTTGTGGTTTTAGGGATTAAGATTTTTAGGGATATCTTAGGTTTTAGGGTTAGTTTAGGGTTTAGAGGTTTAAAGTTTGGGTTTAGGTTTATGGTTTAGTTTAGAGTTTGGGTTTAGGGTTTTGGATTTAGGTTTAGGGTTTTTTTAGGGTTTGGGGTTGTTTAAGATTTAGTTTTTATTTATTTATTTTTTATTTTTTTTAAAATTAGGTAAATGAGTGTTTAGGTTTATTTATTTTTATTTTTTTTTATTTTATTTTATTTTATGTAAGCCCATTTTATTTTTTTTATTTAGTTTGGTTTATTTATTTTAGTTTATTTATTTTAGTTTAGGTTTTTATTTTAGTTTATTTTTAAGGTTTAGGTTGAGTTTAGGTTTATTTTGTGTTTAGTTTATTTTTATTTTATTTTTTATTTAGGTTTTATTTTTTTATATTTAGGTTTAAGTTTAATTTTTTATTATATTTTTTTAGGTTTAGGTTTTAGGTTTTTATTTTAGGTTTATTTTTAGGTTTTATTTTTTTGTTTAGGTTTAAGTTTATAATTAGTTTATTTTATTTAATTTTGTTTAGGTTTAGGTTTAGGTTTAGTTTATTTTAGGTTTAGGTTTAGGCTTTATTTATTTTAGTTCATTTTAGGTTTATTTTATTTTGTTTATTTTATTTTTTAGGTTTAGCTTTTTTTTTAGTTTAGGGTTTAAGTTTTATTTTTTATTTATTTTTAAGTTTATTTTTAGGTTTAGTGTTTATTTAGTTTTATTTTATTTTATTTTTTAATTAACGCTTATTTTAGTTTAGTTTTTATTTTATTTATTTTTATTTATTTAGGTTTATTTTATTTCAATTAGTTTAGGATTTTATTTATCTTATTTTAGTTTAGTTTATCTTATTTATTGTTTATTTAAGTTTAAGAGTTTAGTTTAGGTAGTTTAGGTTTTTTATTATTTTACTTTCATTTAGGTTTCATTTTTAATATTTTAGGTTTAGGTTTAGGGTTATTTAGGGTATGGCCTGGGAGTTTAGTGGTAGGCCCATGTGATAGGTTGGGCCTGAGCCTGGGCCCAGGTTTAGGTCAGTAGGTGGGCATAAGGGCCTGGTGGAGAGGAGGCCCAGCCCAGGGCCTGGGCCTGGTGGCCCAGTGGCCCAGGGCTCCAGCCCAGGCCTAGGGCCCAGTGGCCCAGGCCCCCCAGGGTCTCAGGGCCCAGGACTCCAGGGCTGGGCCCAGGCAAGGGGCCTGAGGCTCAGTGGCCCAGCCCAGGCCTGTGCTCAGGGTCAGCCAGCCCAGTCTGTGGCCTGGCTTTCAGCCTGGGGCCCAGGGCTCAGGCCTGCCAGGGCCTGTGGCCCAGTGGCCAGGGCCTGGCCAGGGCTCAGGGCCTGTGGCTCCAGTGCCTAGGCTCAGCATGGGCTCAGGGCCTGGATTTGTGGCCTCAGTGCCAGGATCAGTTTGGCTTTTAGGGTGTGGTTTTTAATTTAATTATTTTATTTAAATCAGTAAAACTAGGTTTAAATTTATTTTTATTATTTTATTTTTTTATTTTTTCTTAGTTTATTTTTATTATTATTTAGTTTAGTTTTATTTTTTTTAGGTTTATTTATTTTAGTTTAGGATTTTTGTTTTAGTTTATTTTTCAGTTTAGTTTATTTTCTTTTTATTTTTTTATTTTTTATTTTGTTTATTTTTGGGTTTTGGGATTTAGGTTTAGGGTTTTAGTGTTTATGATTTTAGAGTTTTATTGTTTAGGGTTTTAGGTTTAGTGTTTAGGTTTAGGGTTTAGGGTTTAGGGTTAGTTCTAGCAAGGATCCTTCTATGGTTCATAGGGATGCCTCGATATTTAGCATCATTTCTATCCATCCAAATGAACCAAATAAGGGTAATAGCAATTAAAACTTTAATATGACCTTTCATTTTTATGGAAACAAACTTCAAGAAGTTGATATAATGAAAGAGAGCCCTGAAAATAGTTAGTGTTAAATAAATCATCATACCATATCCAAAGTTTGGAAGCAAACACCATTGACAAAAAACATGATTAACATTTTCAATATGAAAGCAACAATAACACTTGAAGGTAAATAAAACCCTTTAAGAAAGCAAGGAATCTACAGAATGAAGTTATTCAAAATCCTCCAAGCTAAAATAGAATAAGAAATGGGAATGATATTGTTCCAAAGTTTAATGAAAACATTAGAGGTTTTGTTTATTTCTAATAAAATTCCAAACCTCTTTAAGAATGAAACGCTTACTGTAAGAGAGCTTGAAAGGAATTTGATCAGTTTATTAGAAAGATAGTGATGTTGCAAAACTTGTCAAAAATAGAAATAGAATGTAGTTCTCATGTTTATTTTCATTCCAATTATTATTAAGCCAAAAAAGTTAACTTTGATAGCAATAGTAGTGTGTATAGATAAAAGGGAGTCAATAGAGCCATTGCCAATCCAATTGTATTGCCAAAAGAAAGAAGAAGATATTAATAAAATAAGAGGGTCACCCCAAGATATTAAGGATTCAACAACCCATTTAATGGAGCAAAGCCTTTTCCAAATCAGAGAGTCACCAACTTTATAAGCAGATAAGAGGGTGTTTACCTTGGGAATATTTTTCCATCATAAAATTAGCCCAAAGGCTATCATTCTTTCTAAAATTCCACCGTATGAGAGAAGGCAATCATAGCTAGAATAGTTTGCAACCAAGACCACCTTCACCCAAAGGACCACAACATTTATGCCAAGATGTCCAATGCATTCTTTTAATAGAATTATTGGATCCCAAAAAAATTTATTAAGCAAGCGATCAATTCTGATAAGAGTAGAATTAGTGGGAATAATAGTTTGAATCAAATAAAAGGGCATAAAATTGAGAGTGCTTTTAAGAATAGTGAGCCTGCCACCAAAGGAAAGTAAATGGAATTCCCAAACAAAAATTTTATTTAAAAGTTTTTTGAATTAACTCATAAAAGATGAGATCATTTTGGACCTTTAAATAGGAGCACACAAGTACTTAAGAGGTAAGTGTTGATGTTTAAAATTAGTGATATGCCAGATTTTATTGATTTTATTATTAGAGATACTTGAAGAAATAATAAAATAGCTTTTGTTATCATTGATAGAAGACCACTTTCTATACCAAATTTATTTTAAAAAATCTTGAGGTTCTTGATATGTTGAATAGAAGCATTGCAAAAAATAATGAAATCATCTACAAAACTTAAGTGGGAAACAAGAAGACAACCAAGAGTTCTGTAGTACATACTAGAATTATTTAAAAATAACTCATTGATGCTCCTAGATAAGTACTCAACAACAATAATAAATAAAGCAAGAGATAAAGGACCCCCTTGTCTTAAGCCATGGGAAGAAGGAAAGAAGTCCAAAGCTTCCCCATTAAGCAAAATAAAAAACCAGACATTATTAATATATAATTATTAATACAGTAAATTTATAAAACCCATATAAATTAAAAATATGGAAAATGAAATCCAAAGAGATATTATCAAAAGCTTTGGTAATATCTAATTTGAAAAGAATGTTTCCACCTTTAGTCTTAGCATCTAAGTCATGAATTAATTCTTGGCAAGTAAAATGTAAAATAGATCTACCTCTAATAGTTTGGTTGAAAGAGATAATCTTATGAAGTAAAGGACTAAGCTTGTTGGCAAGAATTTTGGAAACTTATTGAAGAAGGTGCAAAGACTAATAGGTCTAAAATCACTATAATAGTCTGGATTATCTTTCTTAGGTATGAGAATAATAGAAGTGCTAAAAAATATCTAGGAAAAGAATTACCATTAAAAATCAACCACAACCTCAATCAAATTATTTTAATAATAAACCAACAATTTTGAAAAAATTGAGTAGTGAAACCCTCCACCAAGAATGTAATCTATGCTCATGCTATTAAGAACTTTAAAATTTCATCTTCATTAGAATAATAGTAAGCAAATCATTGGTAATAATAGAAGGAATCAAGTGCAATTTAGAAATTGTTTCATAAGAGTAACTCTTATTAAGCATATTTCTAAAGTAATTAATAACCGAATCCTTAATATCATTATTCTCCATAATCCATTCTCCATTATCATTTTTAATTTTTTTTGAATATTATTTAAAGCTCTCTTTTATTAACTAAAGCATGGAAATACCTAGTATTCTGTCACCACCCAATATGTTTACTATCACTTTTTGATGCCAATAAGTCTCTTCCATATTTTGAAAATTAACAAGTTTATCTTTTGCTCAAGTCCTTAATCTTAGAAGAATCGACATAATAGAGACCTCAAGATCACAAACCATTTTTTCCATATCTTTTATATTAGCAAAGTGGTTTTTAAAATAATGTTTGTTCCACCAACCCAAATTTTTCTTAAGTATTTTAAGCTTAAACCAAAGTCTATTCATCCCCATAATCAAATTATTAAGATGTAAAAGAGCTTTCCAATTGTTGGCCACAACATTAAAAAAAAAATCAATATGAATCTATGTTCAAATCTAAAAGGAGAGAAATTTTAATCTATTAGAATTATGTTTAATAGAAACCAAAAGAGGAGCATGATCAAACAAGGTTTTTAAATGATTGACATAAGTAATATGCCATTGAGTAATCTAATGAGTATAAAAGAATATGATCCAAAAGTCTAGAGTTTTTCCAAGTATAATTAGAACCTTTAAAACCAATATCAATCAAATTACAATCATGGATCATATTAGAAAATTCTTCCATGAATGAATCTTTGAGAGCAACCACCACTTCATTTAGAAGTGAATAAAATAGTGTTGAAATCACCAACAAACCAAGGTTTATTGATGAGGTAGCAAAATTGAAACCTCCACAAAGTTATTCCAAAAGAATCCCATTTATTATTTACACATTAGAGAAAAATTTATTGAAATCAGATCATTCTAGCAACATGGTTAGTTTTATTAGCATAAATAAGAGGCTCCATAACATTATGTATACGATAAAGATTTCTAATACAATTATGAATAGAGAGGGTACCGATCCCTCTAACATTCCAAACAATAAAATTAAACATAAAGAAATAAAAATGGGTTAAGAAAAGGTTAATTAAGAGAGGAGAGGGGGGTTGTAGCCGATCTAGTGTTTCTTGGCAATTAGAGAGGGAAATTTTTAACATTTTTTTCTTTTTTTAGCATGATACGTTTGGAAACCATTTTCTTTTCTCTTATAATCATCATCCGGAGAATTTAGCAACATTAGTCATTTAGAGAAATCTCCTGATTAGAAATGAGTTCTCCTTCTTCCAAGACATTAGAATTTATTAAAGCCAAATGAGCATTAGAATAGCAAGAGAGGGAGTAAAAACATATTTATTTTGAGAACACAAAGCCCTTTCCTTCATGATCCAAATTATTAGACAAAGCCAAATCTTTATGAGAATTTAAATCATCCTAAATCTAGAATTGGATTTTTCAACCTGATTATCATGAGGTATTAAAGCCATATTCTACATTGAATTTGAATGATGCATAACATTAATATCCTCATTTATATTCTCAATCAAAGCTTCATTTTTATTAATAAAAGCCAGCAAGGATATAGGGATTGAATCGGAGGAAATAGAATCATCATCCAAAAGTTTAGAAAAAAATATTATTATTCACATTAGAAGCCTTGAATTGCACAAAAGAAGTAAGACGTAAAATATCCTTATTAGGAACATTAAAAAATTCCTTTTTTCTGAAGTAGATTTTTGGGGAGGGGGGGATGAAGAATGAAACATTCAAAATTATCGTGCTAGTGGATTTTATAATGAGAACAAAAGATAGTGAAATTTTCAAATTCAATTCTTTATATATAACCATAATTTTCAGATCCCAACCAGATATCTTTGGGGTGTTTCTTGGTAATGTCTAATTAAACAAGGATTCTAGCTACTAAAGGATGAGATTTTGTAGTCATTATTTGATTAATTTGCAATGGATGACCAAATAAAGCACCCACAGTAAAAAGGAGTTGATGGTTAGCAAAATAAATTTGCATATTGGGGAGAGAAATCCATACTGGAATGGCTTTGAATGATTTTGAAGCAGTCGAAGCCAAGTTAGTTGATGCCCTAGTAGGATCCATAGGATCCTTCGGTTTCCCCAAGGAATCATCAGGGAAGATGCCATGCCACACCACCAATGAAGACACAAAATAGCCCAACGATCTGATTCAAGAAGGAATACAAAGGAATCATGCAAAATAATAGGCAAAGTAAAAGCTAAAATGAGAGGGGAAAAAAAATCAGCACGAGGAAAAAGGGCCCGCAATTTTTTTTATGGGTTTAGCAGTTTAGGTTTTAGTTTTTTATTTAGTTTTTAGGTTTTAGGTTTAGGTTTAATTTCCAGGGGTAGTTATGGTAGGTGGGTTTAGCCAGGTTAGCCTGGGCCAGGATCAGGGTCAGGGTTTAGTATAAGTTTGGCTCTAGCCCAGGGGCTCAGGGAGATTTAGCCCAGTAGCCCAGGGCCTAGGGCCCATAGCCCAGGGCCTAGCCCAGGCCCATGCTCAGAGCCCAGTTTAGGCCCAGGGCCCAGGGCCCAGCAGGCCCAGGGCCCAGGCCCAGTAGCCCAGGCACAAGATCAGGCAGGCCCAGCCTGGGCCCAGGGCCTAGGGGCCCAGGCTCAGCCCAGGGCCCAGCCTGTGCCCAGCCAGGGCCCAGGCCAGCCCAGGGCTCAGCCTAGGGCCCAGCCCACGCCAGGGCCAGAGCCATGCCCAGCTCAGCCAGCTAGCCCAGGCCAGGCCAAGCTGGCCAGGGCCAGCCCAGCCCAGCAGGGCCTGGGCCTAGGCCCAGGCCCAGCCAGCCTAGGGCCTGGGCTCAGGGCCTGGGCTGGGGGCCAGGTCAGCCCAGGCTCAGCCAGCCTGGCCCAGGGCCTGCTCACACTCTAATGCCCAGGCCCAGGGCCTTTACTCAGCCTGGCTCAGCCTGGCCCAGGGCCCAGTCAGCTCAGCCTGGGCCAGGGCCTGGGGCCTAGCTCTGGGGCCCAGGCCTAGGGCTCAGCCAGGGCCTAGGCTCAGCCCAGGGCCCAGCCCAGCCCAGCCTCACAGTCAGCCCAGGTGGGGCCTAGCCAGCCAGGGCTCAGCCCACCTTGCCCAGGGCCCATTAGCCAGCCAGGGCCCAGCCTGGGTCCCAGGCCAGGCCCAGGCCAGGCCTCAGATCAGCTCAGGGCCTTGGCCCAGGGCTCATACTCAGCCTAGGGCCTAGGGTGGCCCAGGCCTAGCCCAGGTCTGCGCCCAGTGGGTGTGCCATGATATGGTTAAGGTCACAGCTTAGGCCTAGAGTTTGAACTGAGCCAAGTGTTTTAGGGTTCCAGTAGGCCTAGGGTGGGCCAGGTTAGGTTTTTTGGTTTAGGGCTCAGTTTGGGGTTTAGGTAGGTTTAGGGTATGGTTAAGTAGGGTTTAGGGTTTAGGGTTTAAGGTTTAGGGTTTAGGCTTTATGGTTTAGTATTTAGGGTTTATGGTTTTTAGGGTTTAGGGTTTAGGTTTTAGTTTAGAGTTTAGGGTTTAAGGTTTTTTCTAATAGAGATCAAATTTATATTCAACATTTCTTCTTTTTGATTTCACCAACCAAGTAGCACCAAGTTTTCTAAGACATGTTTACCTACATAAATAAAAAATGAGCATGCATAAAGTAAATCAAAAACCCTAGATAATTAGAACTGTCTCTACTATAAAGACAGTTCCATAAGCAACAGATCGGATCAACTGATCTTTAGTTTATCCAATTCCCATCAAAACCACCACCGCCTCTCGAGCAGCAGGATCCGCCATCATATCCCAAATCTATCCATCCATGACCACCACAGTTGTAACCTCCGTCACTCCTCCAGCCTCCATAACCACCACTGCTCTGACCACCACCTCCATATCCAATAACACCTCAGATCCCCCACCACCACTATGATAACTGCCACCTCTGCCTTCATCTCCACCGTGACATCTAGACCGAAGCTTTAGTTGATGTCGATGTTCCCGCCATCAAGGTGCCAATGATTAAGGTTTAGGTTTAAGTTTAAGTTTTAGTGGTTTAGTTTATTTTTTTATTGATTTGGTTTCTTTGTTTAGTTTTAGTTTTAGGTTTGTATTTTAGGGTTTTGTGGTTTAGGTTTAGGGTTTTGTGGTTTAGAGTTTAGGTTTGTGGCTTTAAAGTTTTATGGTTTGTAGTTTTAGAGGGTTTTGTGGCCAGTTTTGAGTTTGTATTTTGGTTTAGTGTTTAGTTTTAGGTTTTAGTTTAGTTTAGGTTTAAAGTTTGTAGAGTTTTTTAGGCTATGGTTTGGTATTTGTGGGCTTTAGGTTTTATGGTTTTATTTATTTATTTATTTTATTATTATTTTTAAATTAAGTAAAATGGTATATTCAAGTTTATTTAGTTTATTTTTTATTTATTTTAGTTTATTTATTTATTTTTATTTAGGTTCAATTTCATTTTTATTTAGTTTATTTTATGTTTATTTATTTTATTTTAGGTATTTTATTTAGTTTATTTTTTAGGATTCAGTTCAGGTTTATGTTTTTTTTCAGTTTAGTTTTATTTTTATTTTATTTTTTAGGTTTAGGAATTTTATTTTATTTTTAGGTTTAGGTTTAGGTTTTTATTTTATTTTTTTAAATTTAGGTTTTAGGTTTTATTCTAGGTTTTTTTATTTTATTTTTTATTTTAGTTTTAGGTTTTATTTTCAGTTTATTTTATTTTATTTAATTTAGGTTAGGTTAAGGTTTAGTTTATTTTTGGTTTAGGTTTTATTAATTTATTTTTAGTTTATTTAGTTTAGGTTTATTTTATTTTTATTATAGATTTATGTTTTTTAGTTTAGGGTTTAAGTTTTATTTTATATTAATTTTTAGGTTTATTTTCTAGGTTTAGGTGTTTATTTAGTTTTTATTTTATTTTAGTTTTATTTTATTTAGGTTTTTATTTTCTTAGTTTAGTTTAGGTTTTAATTTAGTTTATTTTAGTTATTTTTTATTTTTTTATTTTATTTTCTTTTTAGGTTTAGGTTTAGGTTTTAGTTTAAGTTTATATTTTATTTTATTTATTTTATTTTATTTTGGTTTAGGTTTTGTTATTATTTTCTATTTAGTTTTTTATTTAGTTTCGGTTTAGGTTTGTAGCTTTTTAGGGTTATAGGTTAGTTTTATATTTAGGGTTTAGGGTTTTATGCTTAGGGTTTAGGGTTTAGGGTTTTATGGTTTAGGGTTTAGGGTTTGAGGTTTAGGGTTTAAGGTTTGGGGTTTTTAGGATTTAGGATTTAGGTTTAGGGTTCATGTTTTAGTTTAGGGTTTAGGGTTTTTGGTTATATTTTTTATAAAAGAGAAGAAATTTGAATTCAATATTTCTTCTTTTTGATTTCATCAACCAGTAACACACCAAGTTTTCTAAGACATAAGTGACAATATAGATAAATAATGAGCATGCATACAATAAATAAAAAACCCTACATAACTAGAATTGTTTCTACTATAAAGACACAATTTGATAAGTAGTAGATCGGATCGGTCGTTCTTCAGTTTCTCTAGTTCCCATCAGAACCACCCCAGCCTCTTAATTAATGAGATCCACCATCGTATCCCCAATCTCTCTCTCTGCCCCCACCACGACAGTAACCTCTGTCTCTCCTCTTGCCTCCATAACCATCACTGCTCTGACCACCACCTCCATATCCACCACTAGCTCTAGATCCCCCACCACCACTGCGATAACTACCACCTATGCCTTTGCATCCACTACGAGATCTAGACTGAGCCTAGTTGATGGTGATGTTCCTATCATCAAGGTTCTGTGCATTCTTAGGGTTTAAGTTTAAGTTTAGGTTTATTAGGTTTTAGGGTTTGCGTTTCTTTTTAAATTTATTTAGTTACTTTAAGTTTAGGTTTAAGGTTTTGTGTTTAGGGATGGGTGGTTTTTTAGGGTGATTAAAGTTTTAGGGTTTTGCTTTAAGGTTTAAGGTTTAGGGTTTAGGTTTAGGGTTTAGTGTTTAGGTTTTGGTTTAAGATTTTAAGGTTTAGAGTTTTGAGTTTAGTTTAGGATTTTAGTTTAGGTTTTAGGGTTTTAATTTTGGGGAATAGGGTTTAGGTTAAAGTGTTTAGGGTTTGGGTCATCGCCTAGAGTGGGGTCAGGTCATTTCAGGGTAGGGTTAGGGTTTGTGCCTAAGGTTTTAGGTTTAGTGGTTCAGGGGTTTAGGGTTTAGGGTTTTGTGTTTAGTTTGGTTGGGTTTAGTTTAGAGTTTAGAGTTTAGGGTTTGTGGTTTTAGTATTTAGTGGTTTAGTTTTAGGGTTTAGGGCCTAACATCAGGCTCAGTATATAAGAGGAGCCTAGGGTTAGTTTAGGATTTAGGGCTCAGGGCATGGTTTGGGTCAGTTTAGGGTTTAGTTTTAAAAAAAAACCATGCAAACCAGAGTTTAGGTTTTCTATTTATTTTAGTATATTTTACTTTTTATTTTTATTTTGTTTAGTTTATTTATTATTGGTTTATTTATTTAGGTTTAGTTTTTTTTTTTAGGTTTAGGTTTTTTTTTATTATTAGGTTTAGGTTCATGTTTTTATTTTATATTTTTAGGTTTAGGTTTTACGTTTATTTTTAGGTTTTATTTTTTAGGTTAGGCTTAGGTTTATTTTTAGTTTATTTTGTTTCATTTAGTTCTAGCATAGGTTTAGGTTTAAGTTATATTTATTTTAGTTTAGTTTATTTTAGTTTAGGTTTAGGTTTATTTTATTTTTATTTTAGGTTTAGTTTTTTTTTAAGTTTAGGGTTTATGTGTTATTTTTTATTTATTTTAAGGTTTTAATTTTAGGTTTATTTTTTAAGTTTAGGTTTTTATTTAGTTTTTACGTTATTTGATCTTAGGTTTATTTTTTTTTTATTTTAGGTTTAGTTTTTATTTTATTAAGGTTTATTATTATTATGTTTATTTTATTTTTTTGTTTAGTATAAGTTTTTATTTATTTTATTTTAGTTTAGTTTTATTTTAGGTTTAGGTTCAGGTTCAAGTTTAGGTTTAGGTTTTAGTTTAGGTTTTTAGTTTATTTTATTTTATTTTTTATTTAGGTTTAGGATTTAGGGTTTAGGGTTTAGGGTTTATCGTTTAGGGTTTTAGAGTTTAGGGTTTAGTGTTTAGGGTTTGCTATTTAGGGTTTAGGGTTTAGGTTTTAGGTTTAGGGTTTAAGTTTTAGTTTAGTGTTTAGGGTTTAGGGTTTAAGGTTCAAGGTTTAGGTTTTTTTTTAGTTTAGGTTTTAAGGTTTAGGGTTAGTTCTAGGGTTTAAGTGTTTTTTATTTCTTATTTTTTATTTTTTTTATTTTTGGAAATTAAGTAAATTGGTAGGTTTAAGTTTATTTAGTTTACTTTTTATTTATTTTAGTTTATTTCATTATTTAATTTTATTTAGATTTATTTGTATTTTTATTTAGTTTAGTTTATTCATTTGAGTTTAGATTTTTTTATTTTAATTTATTTTTTGGTTTAGGTTTAGGTTTAGATTTCTTTTTTAGTTTAGTTTTATATTTATTTTATTTTTAGGTTTAGGCTTTATGTTTTATTTTTATGTTTAGGTTTAGGTTTTTATTTAATTTTTTTCGGATTAGGGTTTAGGTTTTGATTTTAGGTTTATTTTTAGGTTTTATTTTTTAGTTTAGGGTTTAGGGTTATTTTTTTTTAAAAAATAAGTAAACTGGTAAGTTTAGGTTTATTTAATTTATTTAGTATATTTATTATGTATTTTAGTTTATTTTATTTTTATTTTTATTTAGGTTTATTTTATTTTTATTTAGTTTATTTTTTTTAGTTAGGTTTATTTATTTTAGTTTAGTTTTTTTTAGTTTATTTTTTCAGTTTAGGTTTATTTTTTAGTTTATTTTTATTTTTATTTTACTTTTTAAATTCAAGTTTTATTTTTTTATTATTAGGTTTAGGTTTAGGTTTTTATTTTATTTTTTTAAGTTGAGGTTTTAGGTTTTAATTTTAGGTTTTGTTTTTTTACTTTATGTTTATGTTTATTTATATTTTAGTTTATTTTATTTTATTTAGGTTTAGGTTTAGGTTTAGTTTATTTTCAGTTTAGGTTTTATTTATTTTAGTTTAGTTTATTTTAGTTTAGGTTTAGGTTTATTTTATTTTTATGATAGGTTTATGTTTTTTTTATTTAGGGTTTATGTTTTAGTTTTAGGTTTATTTTTTAGGTTAAGTTGTTTATTTAGCTTTTGTTTTATTTTATTTTAAGTTTATTTTATTTTTATTTTAGGTATAGTTTTTTTTTATTTAGGTTTTTTATTTTTTAGTTTAGTTTAGGTTTTTATTTATTTGATTTTGTTATGTTTTTATTTTTATTTTATTTTCTTTTTAGGTTTAGGTTTAGGTTTTAATTTAAGTTTTAATTTTTTAATTTATTTAATTTTTTATTTTATTTTGGTTTAGGTTTTTTATTTATTTTATTTTTAGTTTTTATTTAGTTTAATTTTAGGTTTTTAGCTTTTTAGGGTTTATTATTTAGGGTTTAAGGTTAGTTTAGGGTTTAGGGTTTAGGGTTTATGGTTTTAGAGTTTAGGGTTTTGGGTATAGGGTTTAGGGTTTGGGGTTTTCAGGGTTTAGGGTTTATGGTTTAAGTTTTAGGTTTAGGGTTCCAGTTTTAATTTAGGGTTTAAGTTTTTTGGTTTTTTTTTAAAAGAGAACAAATTTAGATTCAACATTTCTTCTTTTTGATTTCATCAACTAAGTAACAGAATAAGTTTTCTAAGACACAAGCGACAACATAGATAAAAGATAAATAAGAATAGAGCAAATCAAAAACATTAGATAACTAGAACCGTCTCTACTATAAAGACAGTTTGATAAGTAGGAGATCGGATCACCCATTCTTCAGTTTCTCTAGTTCCCATCAGAACCACACCGGCCTCTCGATTAATGGGATCCACCATCATATCCCCGATCTCTCCCTTTGCCACCACCATGACTATAACCTCCGTCGCTCCTCTTGCCACCATAACCACCACTACTCTGATCACCACCTCCATATCCACTAATTGCTCCAGATCCCCCAGCTTCACTATGATAACCGCCACCTATGCCTTCGCCTCCACTACCATATCTAGATTGAGCCTGGTTGACGATGATATTCCTACCGTCAAGGTTTTTCCCATTATTAGGGTTTAGGTTTATTAGTGGGTTTAGGTTTCTTTATTAATATATTTAATTTAGGCTTAGTTGGTGTTTCACGATTTAGTGTAGGTGGTTTAGGGTTTTTAGGGTTTATTCTTAGGGTTTAAGAGGGTTTAGGTTTAGGGTGTGGTTTAATGTTTAGGTGTGGAGGGTTTTAGAGTTTTAGGGTTTAGGTTTAGGGTTTGGGAGTTTAGGTTTGGGTTTGGATTTGGGTGGGTGAGTTTGGTTTGGTAGGTTTAGGTTTAGGATTTAGAGTTTAGGGTGTGGGTTAGGGAGGATTTAGTGGCATGGTTTAGCTAGTTTGGTTTTAGGGTCCCAATGGGGGGTTTATGGATGGTAGTTTAGGCTGGGGTTTGGCTGGTTTAGTTTTTAGGGCCCAGTTTTGGGGGTTTAGGGTTTTTTTTAGGTTTATGGTTTTATGGTTTGTGGTTTAGGGTAGGCAGTTTATTTAGTTTATTTTATTTACCATAGTTTATCTTACTTTTTATTTTTTTTAGTTTTATTTTATTTTTATTTAGTTTAGTTTATTTATATTAGGTTTATTTATTTTAGTTTAGGTTTTTTTTTTCATTTTAGTTTATTATTTAGGTTTAGGTTTGGTTTAAGTTTATTTTTTAGTTTAATTTTTTTTATTATATTTTTTAGGTTTAGGTTTTATTTTTTATTATTAGGTTTAAGTTTAAAATTTTATTTTATTTTTAAAGTTTAGGTTTTAAGTTATTATTTTAGGCTTATTTTTAGGTTTTAGTTTTTAGTTTAGGCTTAAGTTTATTTTTAGTTTAGTTTTTTTTATTTAGTTTAGGTTTAGGTTTAGGTTTAGTTTATTTTAGCTTTAGGTTTAGGTTTTATTTATTGTAGTTTAGTTAATTTTAGTTTAGGTTTATGTTTATTTTATTTTCTTTATTTTATTTTTATTTTAGGTGTAGTTTTTTTAGTTTAGGGTTTGTCTGTTATTTTTTATTTATTTTTAGGTTTTATTTTTTGGTTTATTTTTTCGGTTAAGGTTTTATTAATTTATTATTTTATTTTATCTTAGGTTTATTTTAATTTTATTTTAGGTTTAGTTTTGATTTTATTTAGGTTTTTTATTTTAGGTTTATTTTAATTTTTTTTTTAGTTTAGGTTTTAATTTATTTTATTTTAATTTAGTTTTTTTCTATTTTATTTTATTTTAAGGTTTAAGTCTAGGTTTAGGTTTAGGTTTAGGTTTTAGTTTAGGTTTTTAGTTTATTATGTTTTATTTTTTTATTTAGCTTTAGTTTTTAGGATTTAGGGTTTAGGGTTTATGGTTTAGGGTTTTAGGGTTTAGGGTTTAGGGTTTATTGTTTGGTTTGGCCAAGGTTTTGGCTTTAGGGTTTAGGTTTAGTTTGATTTAGGGTTGGTTTTTTTTTTAAAGAGTTTACGGTTTAGGGTAGGTTTAGGGTTTAGGGTTTGGGGTTTGTTTTAGGGTTTAGGGTTTATGGTTTAGGGTTGAGGGTTTTAGGGATTGAGGTTTAGGATTTCTTTTCATTATTTTTCTTATTTTTAATTATTTAATTTTTTTAAAATTAAGTAAACTGGTAGGTTTAGGTTTATTTGGTTTATTTTATTTTTTATTTTTATTTTTATTAAGTTAAGTTTATTTATTTTAGTTTAGGTTTTTACTTTAGTTTTTTTTTAGGTTTTGGTTTAGGTTTAGATTTATTTTTTAGTTTAGCTTTGTTTTTATTTTATTGTTTAGGATTAAGTTTTATGTTATAGTTTTAGGTTTAAATTTAGGGTTTTATTTTATCATTTTTTAGGATTAGGTTTTAGGTTTTTATTTTAGGTTTATTTTTAGGTTTTACTTTGTAGTTTAGGGTTTAGGGTTTTTTTAAAAAAATATTAAGTAAACAGGTAGGTTTATGTTTATTTAGTTTATTTATAATTTATTTTATTTTATTTTTTATTTTTATTTAATTTAATTTATTTATATTAGGTTTATTTATTTTAGTTTAGATGTTTTTTATTTTGGTTTATTTTTTATGTTTAGGTTTTGGTTTAAGTTTATTTTCTAGTTTAGTTTTATTTTTATTTTATTTTTTAGGTTTAAGTTTTATTTTTTATTATTAGTTTTAGGTTTAGGTTTTTATTTTATTTATTTTTGTTTATGTTTAAGGTTTTTATTTTAGTTTTTATTTTTTAGTTTAGGCTTAGGTTTATTTTTATATTATTTTATTTTATTTAGGTTTAGGTTTAGTTTTAGTTTATTTTAAGTTTAGGTTTTGGTTTTATTTATTTTAGTTTAGGCTTATTTATTTAATTTTATTTATTTATTTATTTATTTAGGTTTTTTACTTTAGGGTATTGGTGTTATTTTATTTATTTATTTTATTTTTTTTAGGTTTATTTTTTAGGATTAAGTTTTATTTAGTTTTATTTTATTTTATCATAATCTTATTTTATTTTATTTTAGGTTTATTTTGAATTTTATTTAGGTTTATTTTATTTTTCTGTTTACTTTACATTTTTATTTATTTTAGTTTAGTTTAGTTTTTATTTTCTATTTTATTTTATTTTTAGGTTTAGGGTTAGGTTTAGGTTTTACTTTAGGTTTTTCTTTTATTTTATTTTATTTTATTTATTTTATTTTATTTAATTTATTTAGGTTTTGGTTTAGGGTTTAGGGTTTAAGGTTTAGGGTTTAGGGTTTTTAAGGGTTAAGGGTTTAGGGTTGTAGGTTTAGTGTTTAGGGTTTAGGGTTTAGGGTTAGTTTTAGGATTTAGGGTTTACGGTTAAGGTTTTTTATATTATTTTTTGTTATTTTATTATTTTATTTGTTTTTAAATTAAGTAAACTCGTAGGTTTAGGTTTATTTAGTTTATTTTTATTTATTTTAGTTTTTTTAGTTTTTATTTTTATTTCATATTTTTATTTTCATTTAGTTTAGTTTATTTATTTTAGTTTCAGTTTTTTATTTTAGTATATTTTTTTGGTTTATGTTTAGCTTTATGTTTATTTTTTAGTTTAATGTTCTTTTTATTATATTTTTTAGGTTTTGGTTATATTTCTAATTTTTAGATTTTGGTTTACGTTTTTATTTTATTATTTTAGATTCAAGTTTTAGGTTTTTATTTTAGGTTTATTTTTAATTTATATTTTTTTTAGGTTACAGTTTAGGATTTTTTTAAAATTAAATAAATCGGTAGGTTTAGGTTTATTTTAGTTTATTTCATTTTGCATTTTTTATTTATGTTTATTTTTTATTTATTTAGTTTGGTTTATTTATATTAGGTTTATTTATTTTAGTTTAGGTTTTTTTAAGTTTTTTTTGGCTTTAGGTTTATTTTTTAGTTTAGTTTTAAAATTATTTTATTGTTTAGGATTAGGTTTTATTTTTTATTATTAGGTTTAAGTTTAGGTTTTTATTTTATTTTTTTAAGTTTAGGTTTTAGGATGTTATTTTAGGTTTTTCTTAGGTCAGATTTTTTAGTTTAGGATTAGGTTTATTTTTATTTTATTTTATTTTATTTAGTTTAGGTTTATGTTTAGGTTTAGTTTATTTTGGGCTTAGGTATCGATTTTATTTATTTTATTTTAGGTTTAGGTTTACTTTATTTTATTGACTTTATTTCTCTTTTAAGTTTAGGCTTTTTTTTTAATTTAGGGTTTAGGTGTTATTTTTTATTTATTTGTTAGTTTTATATTTAGGATTATTTTTTAGGTTTAGGTTTTTATTTAGTTTTTATTTTATTTTATTTTATCTTTGGTTTATTTTATTTTCATTTTAGGTTTAGTTTTTATTTTATTTAGGTTTTTTAGGTTTATTTTATTTTTTTTGATTTAGTTTAGGTTTTTTATTTATTTTATTTTTTTAGTTTTTATTTTCTATTTTATTTTATTTTTAGGTTTCGGTTTAGGCTTAGGTTTAGGTTTTAGTTTAGGTTTTTATGTTATTTTTTTTCTTATTTATGTTTAGGTTTTAGGGTTTAAGGTTTAAGGTTCATGGTTTATGGTTTTATTAGGGTTTAGTATTTAGGGTTTAGGGTTTAGGGTTTAGTGTTTAAGGTTTTTAGGATTTAGGGTTTAGGGTTTAGGTTTTAGGTTTAGGGTTTACATTTTAGTTAGAGTTTAAGGTTTAGGGTTTAACATTTTTTTAACCAAGTTTAGGGTTTAGGGTTTAGGGTTTAGGGTTTAGGGTAGGTTTAGGTTTAGGGTAGGGTTTGGTTTTTATTTCTTTTATTTTTCCAAAGTTACAAAAATGGTAGGTTTAAGTTTATTTAGTTTATTTTTATTTATTTTAGTTTATTTTTTATTTAGGTTTATTTTTTATTTTATTTATTTAGTTAGGTTTTTAGTTTAATTTTATGTTTAGGTTTAGGATTAGGTTTATGTTTATTTTTTAGTTTAGTTTTATTTTTATTTTTATTTTTTAGGTTTAAATTTTATTTTTTATTTTTGGGTTTAAGGTTTAGGTTTCTATTTTATTTTTTTAGGAATTATGTTTTTATTTAGATTTTTTTTATGTTTTAATTTTTAGTTTAGGTTTAGGTTTATTTTTATTTTATTTTATATTATTTAGTTTAGGTTAAAGTTTTGTTTAAGTTTATGTTTTATTTATTTTAGTTTAGTTTATTTTAGTTTAGGTTTAGGTTTATTTTATTTTATTTTATAGTTTTTTTTTAGTTTAAGATTTAGGTTTTATTTTTATTTATTTTAGGTTTATTTTTAGGTTTAAGTTTTCATTTAGTTTTTATTTTGTTTTATTTTAGGTTTATTTTATTTTTATTTTTGGTTTAGTTTTTATTTTATTTAGGTTTTCTATTTTTTAGTTTAGTTTAGGTTTTATTTATTTTATTTAAGTTTAGTTTTATTTTTATTTTATGTTCTTTTTTTATATGTTTAGGTTTAGGTTTTAGTTTGGTTTTTTATTTTATTTTATTTTTATCTTTTGGTTTAGGTTTTTTTTCATTATTTTATTTTATGTTTTTATTTAGTTTAGGTTTTATCGATTTTAGGGTTAGGGTTTAGTTTAGTTTAGGGTTTGGGACCAGGGGATTAGGTTTGGGGTTTATCGATTAGGGTTTAGGGTTTAAGATTTAGGGTTTAAGTTTAAGGGTTTAGGGTTTAAATTTAAGGGTTTAGGGTTTAGGGTTTAGCATTTTAGGGTTTAGGGTTTAGGGTTTAAGGTTTAGGGTTTAAGGTTCGGGTTTAAGGTTTATGGTTCAAGTTTTAGTTTAGGGTTTATGATTTTTGATTTTTTTTAAATAGAGAACAAATTGATTCAACATTTCTTATTTTGAATTCATTAACCATGTAACA
Source organism: Cymbidium sinense (assembly GCA_021442155.1). Classification (NCBI taxonomy): domain Eukaryota; kingdom Viridiplantae; phylum Streptophyta; class Magnoliopsida; order Asparagales; family Orchidaceae; genus Cymbidium; species Cymbidium sinense. The sequence continues at coordinate 18,965 of JAKCPB010000173.1, forward strand.
CACTAAGTTTTCTTAGACACATATAAAAAATGAGTAATGATGGAAAATAAAAACCCTAGATAACTGAAATTGTCTCTACTATTAAGAAACTGTTCCATAAGTAGTAGATCAGATCGACCAATTTTTCAATTTCTGCAGTTCCAATCAAAACCACCCCAGATGCTCGAGTAACAGAATCCACCATCATATCCCCATTCTCTCCCTCTGCCATCACCATCATATCCACATAGGTCAAAAATAAGCACTCATAGAGCAAATCAAAAATCTTACATATAAAGACATAGTTCCATAAGCAGAAGATCAGATTGGTTATTTTTTAGTTTCTCCAGTTCCCATTAGATCCCACCCTACCTCTCGAGTAGGGGGATTCGCCATCATAACCTCGATCTCTCCCTCCGCTACCACCACAATTGTAGCCTCCATCACTCGTCTGGCCTCCATAACCACCACTGCTCTGAACACCACCTCCATACGAACCAGTACCAAATCCACCACCACCACTGCTTGCGATAACCACCGCCTCAGCCTACCCCTCCACCTCTAGATCTAGAGTAAGCCTAGTTGATAGTAATGTTCCTACCATCAAGGTTCTGCCATTCTTAGGGTTTAGGGTTTAGGGTTAGTTTAGGGTTTAGGATTTTGGGTCTATGGTTTGGGGTTGTAGGTTTTATTATTTAGAGTTGAGGGTTTAAGGTTTGGGTTTTGTGGGCTTGGGGTTTGGGTTTATGGTTTAGGGTTCTGGGTTTGGCTTAGGGTTTAAGGTTTAGGGTTTAGGGTTTTAGGGTTTAGGGTTTAGGGTTTAGGGTTGTAGGTTTAGGGTTTAGGGTTTAGGTTAGTTTTAGGTTTAGGGTTTAGGATTTTTTTAATTAGGTAAACCGATAGGTTTAGGTTTATTTAGATTATTTTTTATTTATTTGAGTTTATTTTTTTATTTTATTTTCATTTTAATTTTGTTTAATTTATTAATTTTAGGTTTATTTATTTTAGTTTAGGTATTTTATTTAATTTATTATTAAGTTTAGGTTTATTTTTTAGTTGAGTTTTATTTTTATTTTATTTTTAGGTTTAGGTTTTACTTTTTATTTTTAGGTTTAGGTTTTTAATTTAATATTTTAGGTTTAGGTTTTAGGTTTTTATTTTGGGTTTATTTTTAGGTTTTAATTTTTAGTTTAGGTGGAGGTTTATTTTTAGTTTAATTTATTTTATTTAGTTTAGGTTTAGGTTTAGGTTTACTTATTTTAGTTTAATTTATTTTAGTTTAGGTTTATGTTTATTTTATTTTTATTTTATGTTTAGTTTTTTTAGGTTTAGTTTTACTTTATATTTATTTTAGGTTTACTTTTTGGTTTAGGTTTTTATATAGTTTTGATTTTATTTTATTTTAGGTTTATTTTATTTTATTTTATATTTAGTTTTAAATTTTATTTTAGGTTTTTATTTTAGGTTTATTTTTATTTTAATTTAGGTTTTATTTTATTTTATTTTGGTTTAAGTTATTTTATTTATTTTATGTTAAGGTTTTATTTAGTTTAGGTCAGTTTTAGGTTTTGCTTTAGGGTTTAGTAAGGTGGGCCTAGGGTTTTGAACCTGGGTTTTATGGTTTAGGGTTTAGGTAATGTTTAGCTTTAGGCCTAGTTTAGGGTTTTAGGGTGGGGTTGGTTTTAATGTTTTAAGATTTATGGTTAGTCAGGGTATGGTTTGGGTTTGTGGTTTATGGCCTGGTTTAAGTTTAAAGTTGTGGTCAGGGTTTGGGTTAAGAGCCAGTTGGGCTAGGGTAAGTTTAGGGTCAGGTAGGTTTAGGATTTAGGGTAGGGTAGGGTTTAAGGGTTTTTTTTAAATTAAGCAAACCGACAGTTTAGTTAATTAGTTTTATACTTTATTTTTTTATTTATTTATTTTTTTAATTTATTTATTTCCATCTTTTATTTTTTATTTATTTTAGTTTATTTATTTTATGTTTACTTATTTTAGTTTATTTTTAGGTTTAGGTTTAGGTTTACACTTATTTTTTAGTTTAATTTTATTTGTATTTTATTTTAAGGTTTAGGTTTAGGTTTTATTTAATTTTTGTAGGTTTAGGTTTTAGGTTTTATTTTATGTTTATTTTAGGTTTTTTTTATTTTATGTTGTTTAGAGATTAGGTTTATTTATTATTTAAGTTTAGGTATTTTATATTTTAGTTTAGCTTAAGTTTATTTTATTTTGTTTATTTTAGGTTTAGGTTTTTTTAGATTGTATTTTTTATTTTATATTTATTTTTTAGGTTTATATTTTTATTTAGTTTTATTTTATTTTATCTAGTATTTTATTTTTATTTTATCTTTTCTTTTTTTTTTTATGTTTTATTTTTTTAGGTCTATTTTATTTTTTAGTTTATTTTTTTTTTATTTATTTTATTTTATTTTTAATTTTAATTTTATTTTATTTTAGTTTTACTTTTAAGTTTAAGTTGCCAAGGTAGATTTAAGTCTTTAGTTTTTTTATTTTATTTTATTTTATATTTTATTTAGGTTTAGTTTTATTTATTTATCCATTTTAGGTTTTTATTTAGTTTAGGTTTTTAGGTTTTGTGGTAAGTAGGTGGGGTCAGGGTTTTTTAGGGACAGTGGGTAGTGATCAAGATTTTAGGTTAGTGGCCTAGCTGGAGGGTTTTAAAGTAGGGCTCAGGGTGGCATGTGGTTTAAGGTTGGGCCTTGGTGTTGGCTCAGAGGTTAGGTCAGGGAGTGGTCAGTTTAAGGTTTAGGCCTAGGGTTAGGGTTTTTTTTTAAAATTAGTAAACCCGGCAGTGTGTTTAATTTAGTTTATTTTTATTTATTTACTTTATTTTATTTTTAATTATTTAGGACCATTTTTCATTTTATCAATTATTTTATTTATTAATTAATTCTTTTAGTTAAGTTTTAGGTTTAAGTTTAGGTTTATTTGTTTTAAGTAGTTTTATTTTATTTTTTATTTTGTTTCATTGTATTTTCATTTTTAGGTTTAAGTTTAAGTTTTATTTTATTTTTTCCTAGTTTAGGTTTGGTTTTATTTTAGATTTATTTCTATGTTTTTTTAGTTTTAGGTTTTAGTTTAGTTTAGTTTAGGTTTTATGTTTTTTAGTTTTATTTATTTTATAGTTTAGTTTATTTTTATTTTATTTTAGGTTTAGGTTTTTTTTATAGTATTTAGGTTTCATTTTTATTTATTTTTAGGTTTTATTTTAGGTTTATTTCTTAAGTTTAGTTTCATTTAGTTTTGTTTTATTTTATTATAGGTTTATTTTATCTTTATTTTAAGTTTAGTTTTATTTAGGTTTTTTATTTTTATTTAGTTTAGGTTTTATTCATTTTATTTTAATTTAGTTTTTATTTTTTATTTTATTTTATTTTTAAGTTTAGGTTTAGATTTACCTTAGTTTATGTCATAGTTTAAGTTTTAAATTTTAAATTTATTTTTTTTATTTTATGGTTTAGGTTTTTTATTTATTTTATTTTTAAGTTTTATTTAGTTTAGGTTTGGTTTTAGATTTTCTTTTATGGTTTTTTAGGGTTAGTTGAGGGTTTAGGATTTAGGATTTGTGATTTAGCTTTGGGTTTAGGGTTTAGGGTTTGTGGGTTTAGGGTTAGGTTTATGGTTTTTAGGGTTTAAGGTTTAGGTTTTTGGGTTTAGGTTTTAGGTCTAGGGTTCAAGTTTTAGTTTAGCGTTTAGGGTTTTTGGGTTTTTTTAACAGAGAACAAATTCAGACTCAACATTTCTTCCTTTTAGATTCACTAACCAAGTAACACAGCAAGTTTTCTAAGACACAAGCGATGACATAGATAAAAAATGAGTAGGCAAAGAGCAAACCAAATACTCTAGATAACTAGAATTATCTCTACTATAAGATAGTTCCATAGATCGACGCCCATTCTTTAGTTTCTCAAGTTCCCATCAGAACCACCCTGGCCTCTCCAGTAGTGGGATCCAACATCATATCCCTCTCACCACCATCTGTAACCTCCTTCGCTCTCTTGAGCAACCACCACTACTTTGACCACCACCTCCATATCCTCCAGCACCTCTAGATCCCTCATCACCACTATGATAACTGCCATCACTACCTTCAGCTCCACTGCCAGATCTTGACTGAGCCTGGTTGACGGTGACATTCCCGTCGTCAAGGTTCTGCCTATCCTTAGGGTTTAGGTTTATTAAGTTTTAAGGTTTAAGTTTATTTATTTAATTACTTTAGGTTTAGGTTTAGGGGATTAAAGTTTTAGGGTTTATGATTTTAGGGTTTATCATTCAATATTAGTGTTTAGAGGGGTTTGGGCAGTGGTTTGGGTTGTGGTATTCAGGGTGTGATTTATGGTTTATTTAGCTTTGGGCTTAGGTTTTGAGGGTTTATGGTTTAGGGTTACATTATCTGTGGTGGATTAGTTTAGGGTGTGGTGTGGTTTAGGGTTTAGGTGGGATCAGGGTAGTGGTCCAGGTCTGTGTGATCAGTTTATGGATCAGTGGTCAGGTGGTTTAGTTTTGTGGTATGGTTTAGTGTAGGGTTTTTTTGGGTTTAGGGTTTGGTTTAGGGTAGGGTAGGGTTTGGGATTTTAAAAAAGAAACCCTAGATGTATTTAGTTTATTTTATTATTTATTTTATTTTATTTTATTTATTTTTTATTAGGTTTTTATTTAGTTTATTTATTTTATTTTAGTTTATTTTTAGGTTTAGGTTTATATTTTATGTTTATTTTTTAGTTTAGTTTTATTTTTATTTTATTTTTTTATTTTAGGTTTTAGGTTTTTATTTTAGATTTATTTTGGTTTTATTTTTCATTTGGTTTAGGTTTATTTTAGTTTATTTTATTTTATTAAGTTTAGGGTTTAGGATTAGTTTATTTGGTTTATGTTTAGGTTTTATTTATTTTATTAGTTTACTTTTGCTTTAGGTTTAGTTTTATTTTATTTTTTTTAAGTTTAAGTTCTTTTTAGTTTTTAGTTTTATTTTATTTATTTTTAGATTTATTTTAAGGTTTATTTTTTTGTTTTGGCTTTTTATTTAGTTTTTATTTTATTTTATTTTTGCTTTATTTTAATTTTATTTTATGTTTAGTTTTATTTTATTTAAGTTTTAATTTTTTAGGTTTATTTTATTTATAGTTTAGTTTTTATTTTTTTTTTATTTTATTTTCTTTAGGTTTAGTTTAGTTTGGTGTTATTTTAGGTTTTATTTTATTATTTTATTTTGGTTTAGGTTTATTTATTTATTTTATTTATAATATTTAATTTAAGCATGGGTTTTAACTTTTGGTTTAGTTTGGGTTAGAGGGGTTTAGTGGTTTAGGGTTTCAAGTTTGGAGTTTAGTGGTTTGGGTAGGGTTTATGGTTTAGTTTAGGGTTTAGAGTTTAGGGTTTAGGGTTTTAGGGTTTGGGTTTAAGGTTTAGTTTTGTGAGTTTAAGGTTTAGGGTTTAGTGGTTTAGTTTTGTGTCAGGGTTCCAAATTATAGTTTAGGGTTTAGATTTTGGTTTTCTTTTAAGAGAAACCAGATTCAACATTTCTTCTTTAGTTTTGTTTTAGGGTTTATATTTTTGGTTATTTTTTTTAAAGAATAAATCAAGTCAATAATTCTTCTTCAATTTTTAATTTAGGGTTAAAGTCTCACCCATTCTTAGGGTTTAGGTTTAGGTTTAGTTTATTATGTTTTATGGTTTAGGTTAATTTTTAATTTCTTTAGTTACCTTAGGTTTAGGTTTAGGGTTTAGGGTTTATGGTTTGAGCCAAGATTATTTCAGAGCTTATTTTATGGTTTTTTAGTGCAAAGTTTAGGGTTTAGGTTTAGAGTTTAGTTTTGCTTTTTAGAGGTTAAGGTTTAAGATTAGGGTTTAGGGTTTAGGGTTTATGGTTTAAGGTTTTTTAGGGTTTAGAGTTTATGGTTTAGGGTTTATTTTATGGTTATGAGTTTAGAATTTATGATTTAGGGTTTAGGTTTAGGTTTAGGGTTTATGGTTTTTTTATTTAAGTAAACTGGTAGGTTTTGGTTTATTTAGTATATTTAGTTTATTTTTTATTTATTTTAGTTTGTTTTATTTTTTATTTTTATTTAGGTTTATTCTTTATTTTATTTAGTTTTATTTATTTATTTAGTTTAGGTTTTTTATATTAGTTTATTTTTTAGGTTTAGGTGTATTCTTATTTATTTTTATTTTATTTAGTTTAGGTTTAGGCTTAGAATTAGTTTATTTTAGGTTTAATTTATTTTAGTTTAGTTTATTTTAATTTAGGTTTATGTTTATTTTATTTTATTTATTTTATTTTTATTTTAAGTTTATGTTCTTTTTAGTTTAGGGTTTAGGTTTTATTTTTTTATTTATTTTTTGGTTTAATTTTTAGGATTATTTTTTAGGTTTAGGTTTTTATTTAATTTTTATTTTATTTATTATAAGATTATTTTATTTTATTTTATGTTTAGTTTTAATTTATTATTTTAATTCTTATTATTATTTTTTAGTTTAGTTTAGGTTTTGTTATTTTATTTTTTGTTTAATTTATTTTATTATTTATTTTTTTTCTTTTAGGTTTAGTTTATTTTATTTATTTAGGTTTTATTTATCTTATCTGTAAGTTTTGTTATGTCAGGTCAGGTTTAGGGTTAGGGTCAGGTTTTGGGTAGTTGTGGTCAATTTTGATTTGTGTTTACTGCCATGTTAGTTTAGGGGTTGTGGCTCAGTTTTATTTAGCCTCTGTGGTAGTTTTATCTTTAGCCTGGTTGGCCCAGCCTGAGCCCAGGGTTAAAGGGTGAAGAGGTAGGGTTTAGGGTTCAGCTTTAGGGTCAGGGCTTTGTGGCTTTAAACCATTTGGTGTTTAGCCTCAGGTTTAGTGTTTTGAGTTTTTTAGTTTTAAGGTTTGTGGTTACATTTAGGGTTTAGGGTTAGTTTAGGGTGGGTTTAGAGTTTAGGATTTGGGTAGGGTTTAGAATTAAGGTTTAGATTTTTTTTTTATTTGTTTAGTTTATTTGTTATTTATTTTAGTTTATTTTATTTTTTTTTTATTTAGGTTTTATTTTTTGTTTTTGGGAGTATTTTATTTATTTTAGTTTATTTATTTTGCTTTTTATTTTAGTATATTTTTAAGTTTAGGTTTAGGTTTATGTTTATTTTATTTTAGTTTTATTTTATGTTATTTTATTTAGGTTTTATTTTATTTTAATTTTAGGTTTAGGTTTTATTTTATTTTTCCGGGTTTATAATTTATTTTTATTTTAGGTTTAGTTTTAGGTTTATTTTTAGTTTAGGTTTAGGTTTATTTTTTAGTTTATTTTATTTTATTTAGTTTAGTGTAGTTTAGATTTTTAGGTTTAGGTTTAGGTTTTATTTATTTTAGTTTATTTATTTAGTATAGTTTATTTTATTTTGTTGATTTTATTTTATTTTAGGTTTGTTTTTTTAGTTTAGGGTTTATTTCTTTTCATTATTTTTAGGTTTGTTTTTTAGGTATTTATTTATTTATTTATTTTATTTTATTTTACATTTAGTTTTATTTTATTTAGGTTTTAATTAGGTCCTTTTATTTTTGTTTAGTTTATGTTTTATTTATTTTATTTTTATATTTTTTATTATTTTATTTTTTTAGGTTTATTTTTTATTTTAGGTTTTATTTTATTTTATTACGTTAGTTTTTAGTTTATTTTTTTTATTTTTAAGTTTAGGTTATTACTTTGGGTTTTAGAGTTTAGGGTTTATGGTTTATAGTTTAGGGTTTAGGTTTTATTTTTAGGTTTGGGTTTTAGGTTTTTTTGGTTTTAGGGAAGGATTAGGGTTTGCAGGTTTTAGGGTTTTAGTTTTTAGATAGTTAGTTGGGTTTAGGGTTTAGAGTATTTTTATTTTTATTTTTATTTATTTTATTTTTATTATTAGGGTTTATGGTTTAAGTTTTAGGTTTAAGGTTTAGGTTTTAGTTTAGGGTTTAGGATTTTTGGTTTTTTTTTTAATAAGGAAAAAATTCAGATTCAACATTTTTTTCTTTTTGATTTCATCAACCATATAACACACCAAGTTTTCTAAGACACAAGCGACCTAGATAAAAGATGAGACGGAGGAAATCAAAACCCTAGATAATGAACCGTCTCTACTCTAAAGACAGTGTATGTAGATTGGATCGATCTTCAATTTCTAGTTCCCATCAACCACCTCGCCTTTCAAGTAGGGATCCACCATCATATCCCTCACCTATCTCCGCCACCACCACTTGTAACCTCCATGGTTCATCTTGCCTCCATAACCACTTTCCCACCACCACCTCCATATCCACCTTCCACATCCCCACCACCATGACGGCGCCCACCGCCTTCACATTTATCTCAGCTGGTCGATGATGTTCCTACCATGAAAGTTCTACCCATTCTTAGGGTTTTAGTTTAGGTTTAGCTTCATTAGGTTTTAGGGTTTAGGTTTATTTTATAATTTATTTAGTTACTTTAGGTTTAGGTTGATTTTATAATTTATTTAGTTACTTTAGGTTTAGGATTAGAGTTTTGGGTTTTGGGTTTAGGGAGTAGGGTTTAGGGTTACGGTTTAGGGTTTAGGGTTTAGGGTTTTAGGGTTTATGGTTTAGGCATTATGCTTTAGGATTTAGCATTTAGGGTTTGTGGTTGTGGTTTAGGATTTTGGTGGGTTTAGGTGGGGTTTGTGGGTTTAGGGTTTAGGGTTTATGGTTGTAGGTTTAGGGTTTAGGGTTAGTTTTAAGGATTACAGTTTATGGTTAGGTTTTTTTTTTTTAAATTTTTTATTTTTATTTATTTTTATTTTTTTAGGGTTTAGGGTTTAGGGTTTAGGGCTTAGGTTTTAGCCTTAAGGTTCAGGTTTTAGTTTAGGGTTTAGGGTTTTTGGTTTTTTTTAACATAGAACAAGTTTATATTCAAAATTTCTTCTTTTGGATTTCATCAACCAAGTAACACACCAAGTTTTCTATGACTCAAGCAACAACTTAGATAAAAAATGAGCACACATAGAGCAAATCAAAAGCCCTAGATAAATAGAATCATCTCTACTGTAAATACACAATTCCATAAGCAATAGATCGGATTGATCGTTCTTCAGTTTCTTTAGTTCCCATCAAAACCACACCAGCCTCTCGAGTAGCGGGATCCACCATTATATCGATCTCTCCTCCGCCACCACCACTTGTAACCTCCATCGCCCTCCTCCATAACCACTATTGCTCAAACACCTCCATATCCACCAACACCTCCAGATCCCCCACCACCACTATGATAACTGCCGCCTCCGCCTTCGCCTCAACCACTAGATATAAACTGAGCATAGTTGATGGTGATTTTCCTGTCGTCAAGGTTCTACCCATTCTTAGGGTTTAGGTTTAGGTTTAGGTTTATTAGGTTTTAGAGTTTAGGTTTTTTGTTTAATTTATTTAGTTACTTTAGGTTTAGATTTAGTGTTTGGGGTTTATGGTTTAGGGTTCAGAGTTAGGGTTTAGGGTTTAAGGTTTATAGTTAGGGTTTAGGGTTTTTTTTTAACTCAAATGAATTCATAACAAATAAGAAATTACCAAATCTAACAAGACATTATCCTCTAACAACTAATAAAATAGGATAAAATAAAATGCGATTCAAAAATTAGCAAAATAGTATTTCACAAAATGATTTAACTCTGAGAGACAATAAAATTTAATTTTCTAGAAGTCCAACAAAGCTTAGTAGAACAAGTTGAAACCCATATCATCATCAGATTCCTCAAGAGCTCTTCCTTCTTCTCTTCACTACAATGAGGTATAATAGAGTAGCGAAGCATCAGGTAGCAATATGTGTAATCGATTCAGAATCGTGCGCAGTTCTTCCTTCTTCCACATCTATTTTAGTAGATCTTTCTTAACCTTCTTGGCCCATGCATGTGTGTAATCGGCAATCGTGATGGCAAGGACATTCTTGTAAGTGTTGATAAACATGTGTGGTGCTACAATAAGGGTGTGATAATAGAGGGCCAGTGAGAGAGAAGTGATAATTGAAAGGCCTGCCAAAAACTTCTCAATGAGATCATCTTCAGTGAGGTCAAACACCTCAGGACTGATTATCGAACCTTCATCATACATAGACGGGACAATAAGGTCATTAGAGAATGGCCTAATCCCTAGCTTTGTGAGGAGAGCAACCTTCGAGGATTCCAACTTATCGCTTATTTTAACCAGCTCAACCGGGGTGATAATTTCAATAGTACCTTTATTTATCTTAGTTGGGATGTTGAGAAGCTGGAAGAATGAAGTTTGTGAAGAATCTAGACCAGTGTTGCCTGGAGGAACAATAATATCAATAGGTGCAACAAAACCACCACAGACAGGAGAACCAAAATTATATTTCGCAACTTCTTCGCTGACTTCTTTAAGACCACCTTTTGTAAAAATTAGCTCAACCGGGGTTTAGGGTTTAGGATTTTGGGTTTAAGGGTTTAGGGGTTTAGGGGTTTAGGGTTTATGCTTTGTGGTTTAGGGTTCGTGGTAGTTTTTTGGGTTTTTAGGTTTAAGGTTTAGGGTTTAGGGTTTACGGTTTAATGTTTAGTGTTTAGGGTTTAGGGTTTAAGGTTTAGGATTTAGGGTTTAAAGTTTTTTAGTGTTTAGGGTTTAAGGTGTAGGTATAGTGTTGTAGATTTACGGTTTAGGGTTTAGGATTATTATTATTATTTAGGGTTTAGGACTTAGGGTGTAGGGTTTTTATATATATCTTTTAGATTAAGTAAACCACTAGGTTTAGGTTTTTTTAGTTTATTTTTTATTTATTTTAGTTTATTTTCTTTTTTATTTTTATTTAGGTTTTTTTTTATTTTTATTTAGGTTTATTTATTATTTTTATTTAGTTTAGTTAATTTATTTTGGTTTATTTATTTTAGTGGCATTTATTTTAGTTTATTTTTTTTTGGTTTAGGTTTAGGTTTATTTTTAGTTGAGTTTTATTTTTATTTTACTTTTAGGTTTAGGTTTTCTTTTATTTTACTTTAGTTTTTTATTTTATTTTTTAGTTTAGGTTTTAGGTTTTATTTTGGGTTTATTTTAGGTTTTATTTTTTAGTTTAGGTTTATTTTAGTTTATTTTATTTTATTTAGTTTAGGTTTAGGTTATTTATTTAGTTTAGTTTATTTTATCTATTTATTATATTTTTTATTTAGTTTAGGTTATTTTTCATGTTTTTATTTTAGATTTTATTTTTTTTATTTTAGGTTTATTTATTTATTTTAAGTTTAGTTTTATTTAGTTTTTTATTTTATTTTATTTTAGTTTATTTTATTTTATTTATTGTATTTTATTTTGTTTTTAGGTTATTTTTTCTTAGTTTAGGATTTGGGTCAGGGTTCAGGGGTTTTTTAGGGTTTATGCTTTTAGGTTTAGTGGTTGTGGTCAGCTTTAGTGGTTTGGGATTGGGGTTTTGGGTTTGGCCTAGGTTTGTGGTCACTGTTAATGTTTAGTGTTTAGGGTGGTTTAAGGTTTAGGATTTAGGGTTTAAAGTTTTATGTGTGGTAGGTATAAGGTTGTAGATTTTACTTTAGGTTTTAGATCATTATTATTATTTTAGGGTGTGGTTTAAGGTTTAGGACTGGTAGGTTTTATATATCTTTAGATTAAGTAAAACCATTAAGTTTAGGTTTTTTAGTTTATTTTTTATTTATTTTAGTTTATTTTATTTTTTATTTTTATTTAGGTTTTTTTTTTTATTTTTATTTAGGTTTATTTATTATTTTTATTTAGTTTAGTTAATTTATTTTAGGTTTATTTATTTTTAGTTTAGGGTATTTATTTTAGTTTATTTTTTTGGTTCAGGTTTAGGTTTAGGTTTATTTTTTTGGTTGAGTTTTATTTTATTTTACTTTTAGGTTTAGGTTTTATTTTTTTTTTTAGGTTTATGTTTTATTTTTTATTTTTTTTTTAGGTTTTTTTATTTTAGGTTTATTTTTAGGTTTTATTTTTAGTTTAGGTTTATTTTATTTATTTTATTTTTATTTAGTTTAGTTTAGGTTTATATTTAGGTTTAGGTTTTATTTATTTTAGTTTAGTTTATTTTATTTTTGGTTTAGTTTATTTTATTCTATTTATTGTATTTTTATTTTAGTTTTAGGTTATTTTTCTTAGTTTAGGGTTTAGATTTTATTTTTAATTTATTTTTAGGTTTTACTTTTAGGTTTATTTTTTAAGTTTAGGTTTTTATTTAGTTTTTATTTTATTTTATTTTAGGTTTAATTTATTTTATTTATTGTATTTTTATTTTTGTTTTAGGTTATTTTTCTTAGTTTAGGGTTTAGATTTTATTTTATATTTAGTTTTACTTTAGGTTTATTTTTTTAGGTTTCTTTTATTTAGTTTTATTTTATTTTATTTTATTACATGTAGTTTTATTTTTTTTTTTAGGTTTTATATTTTATTTAGGTTTTTTAGTTTTTAGGTTTTATTTATTTTATTTTAGTTTATTTTATTTTTTTATTTTATTTTTTTTTATGTTTAGGTTTATGTTTTAGTTTAGGTTTTATTTTATTTAGGTTTATGTTTTTATTTATTTTATTTTAGGTTTTATTTAGTTTAGGTTTAGGTTTTAGGTTGGGTTTGGGGTTTAGGATTTTTAGGGTTTTATTTAGGGTTTAGGATTTAAGGTTATAGTTACATTTAGGGTTAGTTTTAGGTTTATGATTTAGGTTATATATTTTTTTATTTTTATTTTTACTATTTAGAATTTTAGGATTTAGGGTTTAGGGTCTATGTTTGTCTGTGGTTCAAGTTTTAGTTTAGGTTTGGTTTTATTATTTTAAATAGAGAACAAATTTAGATTTGACATTTCTTCTTTTCGATTTCATCAACCAAGTAACACACCAAGTTTTCTATGGCACAAGTGATGACATAGATAAAAAATGAGCATGCATAAAGCAAATCAAAAACCTTAGATAGCTAGAATAATCTTTACTGTAAAGACATAGTTCCATAAGCAGTAGATCGGATCGGCCATTCTTCAGTTTCTCTAGTTCCCATCAGAACTACCTCGGCCTGTCGAGTAGCGGGATCCACCATCATATCTTCGATCTCTCCATCAGCCACCACCACGGTTGTAACCTTGATCTCTCGCCCCACCTCCATAACCACCACTACTCCAACCACCACCTCCATATCCACCAACACCTCCAGATCCCCCACCGCCACTACGATAACTGTCGCTTCTGCTTTCGCCTCCACCGCCAGATCCAGACTGAGCCTGGTTGATGGTGATGTTCTTGACCTCAGGGTTTTGCCCATTCTTAGGGTTTTGGTTTAGGTTTATTTTGTTTTATGGTTTAGGTTTAATTTTTAATTAATTTAGCTACCTCAGGTTTAGGTTTAAGGTTTGGGGTTCAGGGTTTAGGGTTTAATGTTTAAGATTAGGGTTTAAGGTTTATGCTTTGAGGGTTTAGGTTTTACAGTTAGGGTTTAGGGTTTGGAGTTTTTTAGGGTTTAAGGTTTAGGGTTTATAGTTTAGTGTTGTAGGTTTAGTATTATATGTTTAGGATTTAGAGTTTAGGTTTTTTTTTTTAAATTAAGCAAAACCCAGGTAGGTTAATTTTATATTTTATTTTAGTTTACTTTATTTTATATTTTTATTTAGGTTTATTTTATTTTATTTAGTGTAGTTTAATTATTTTAGGTTTATTTATTTTAGGTTTGGTTTTAGTTTAGTTTATTTTTTAAGGTTTATGTTTTAGATTTATTTTTAGTTGAGTTTTATTATTTTTATTTTTATAGGTTTAGATTTTATTTTATATTTTTGATTTAGTTTAGTTTTTTATTTTATTTGTATAGTTTAGGTTTTACATTTTTATTTTAAGTTTATTTTTTATGTTTTATTTTATTTTAGGTTTAGGTTTATTTTAGTTTATTTTATTTTATTTAGTTTAAGTTTAGGTTTAGATTTAGGTTTAGTTTATTTTAGGTTTAGGTTTTTATTTATTCCATTTTAGTTTAGGTTTATTTTATTTGTTTATTTGATTTTATTGTTTTTTTTTAAGTTAGGGTTTTTTTATTTTATTTTTGTTTTCATTTATTTTTATTTTATTTTATTTTATTTATTTTATTTTTTATTTTATTTTAGTTTTATTTTATTTATGTTTTCTCTAGGTTTATTTTAATTTTAATTTAAGTTTATTTATTTTATTTTAGTTTATTTTTTTTTTTATTTTAGTTTTTTTTAGGTTTTAATTTAATTTATTTATTTTTATTTTATTAAGGTTTATGTTTTATTTATTTATTTTATTTCTAAACTTTATTTAGTTTTGGTTTACGTTTTTAGGTTTTAGGGTTTATTTGTTTTGTGGTTTAGGGTTTAGGGTAAGTTTGTGGTTTAGTTTTAGTTTTGTGGTTTAGGGTTTTAGGGTTTAGAGTGGTAGGGTTTTTGATTTAGGGTTTAGAGTTTATGGTTTTGGGTTTAGGGTTTAGGGTTTTAGGGTTTAGGGTTTAGGGTTTAAGGTTTTAGGTTTAGGGTTTAGGTAGTTTAGGGTTTAAGGTTAGGGTATTTTTAATTTATTTTTATTTTTATTTTTTTTTGTTTAGGGTTTAGGATTTAGGTTTAGGGTTCAAGTTTTGGTTTAAGGATTAGGGATTTTGATTTTTTTTTTTTAACAGAGAACAAATTCAGATTCAACATTTCTTCTTTTTAGTTTGATCAACCACGTAACACACCAACTTTTTTAAGACACAAGTGATGACATAGATAAAAAATGAGCATGCATAGATAACTAGACCATCTCTACTATAAAGACTCAGTTCCATAAGCAGCAGATCTGATCTGTCATTCTTTAGTTTCTCTGGTTCCCATCAAAACAACCTCGGCCTCTCGAGCAGCAGGATCCACCATCATATTCTTGATATCTCCATTCGCCATCACCATGGATGTAACCTCCATCCCTCCTCTCGCCTCCATAACCACCACTGCTCCGACCACCACCTCCATATCCACCAGCACCTCCATAACCGCCACCTCCACCTTCACCTCCACCGCTAGATCTAGACTGAGCCTGGTTGACAGTGATGTTCCTACCGTCAAGGTTATGCCCATTCATAGGGTTTAGGTTTAGGTTTAGGTTTATTAGGTTTTAAGGTTTAGGTTTATTTTTCTAATTGATTTAGTTACTTTAGGTTTAAGTTTAGGGTTTGGGGTTTAGGGTTTATGGTTTATGGTTAGCTTTTAAGATTTAGGGTTTAGGGTTTAGGGTTTTTTTTTATTTTTTTTAAAATCATATGATTCCATAATAAACAAGAAATTACCAAATCAAATAAGACAATATCCTCTAAAAAATTATAAAATAGGATAAAATAAAATGCAATTTAAAAATTCACAAAAATAGTATTTCACAAAATGATTTAACTCCTAGAGATAATAAAATTTTATTTTATAGAAGGTCAACAAAGCTTAGTTGAACAAGATGAAACTCATATCATCATCGATTCTCAATAGTTCTTCGACTACAAAGAAGAGCAAGAAGAAGCAGAGAGTAAAGCATCGTTTAGTACAATCAAAATTTTTAGGATCCTTCAAATACTCCTTAACCTTTATCTCTTACGGGTATGTGTAATCAATGGAAATTGTGATGGCGAGGACATTCTTGTAAGCGTTGATGAACATGTGGGGCATTGTAGCAAGGGTGGGATAAGAGAGGGCCAGTGAGAGAGAAGTGATCATTGAAAGGCCTGCCAAAAACTTCTCGATGAGATCATCTTCAGTGAGGTCAAGCACCTCGTGATCAACACTAAACCATCATCATACCAGACGACAAGGCCATAAGAGAATGGCCTAATCCCTAGCTTAGCAAGGAGAACATCCTCTGAGGTTCCCACCTTATCGCCTTTTTTAATCAACTCAACTTGGGTGATAATTTCAACAGTACCCTTGTTAATATTAATTGAGATGTTTAGAAACTAGAAGAAAGAGCTCT
Source organism: Cymbidium sinense (assembly GCA_021442155.1). Classification (NCBI taxonomy): domain Eukaryota; kingdom Viridiplantae; phylum Streptophyta; class Magnoliopsida; order Asparagales; family Orchidaceae; genus Cymbidium; species Cymbidium sinense. The sequence continues at coordinate 34,868 of JAKCPB010000173.1, forward strand.
GTGAAGGATCCAGGCTAGTGTTGCTTGGAGGAACCACAACATCAATAGGTGCAACAAGACCAACATGGGCAGGAGCACTAACTTTGTATTTCACAACATCTTTGCTGACTTCTTTAAGATCACCTTTCATAAAAATCAGCTCTGCCGGGGTTTAAGGTTTATGGTTTAAGGTTTTAGGGTTTACGCTTTTAGGGTTTAGGGTTTAGGGTTAGGGTTTAGGGTTTAGGGTTTAGGGTTTAGAGTTTAGGATTTAAGATTTAGGGTTGTAGGTTTAGTGTTGTACGTTAAGGGTTTAGGGTTTAGGATTTAGGGTTTAGGTTTTTTGTCTTTTTTTTTTAAATTATGTAAACCAGTAGATTTAGGTTTATTTAGTTTATTTAGTTTATTTTTATTTATTTTAGTTTATAATAATTTTAATTTTATTTAGGTTTATTTTTATTTTATTTTATCTAGTTTATTTATTTAAGTTTATTTATTTTAGTTCGTTTTTATTTTAGTTTTAGGTTTAGGTTTATTTTTTAGTTTAGTTTTATTTTATTTTATTTTTAGGTTTAGGTTTTATTTTTTTAATTTTAGGTTTAGATTTTATTTTTTTATTTTTTAGGTTTAGGTTTTATTTTATTTTAGGTTTATTTTTAGTTTTAGTTTTTTTAGTTTAGGTTTAAGTTTATTTTTAGTTTATTTTTATTTTATTTAGTTTAGGTTTAGTTTATTTTAGGTTTAGCTTTAAGTTTTATTTAATTTAGTTTAGGTTTAGGTTTATTTTATTTTTATTTTAGGTTTAATTTTTTTTTAGTTATGGGTTTAGGTTTTATTTTTTATTTATTTTTAGGTTTATTTTTAGATTTAGGTTTTTATTTAGTTTTGATTTTATTTTATTTTAAGTTTATTTTATGTTTATTTTACATTTATTTGTATTTTATTTGGGTTTTATATTCTTAGGTTAATTTTATATTTTTTTACTTTAGTTTAGGCTTTTATTTATTTTATTTTTATTTTTTATTTAATTTTATTTTTAGTTATAGGTTTAGGTTTTAGTTTAGGTTTTCATTTTATTTTTATTTTATTTTATTTAGGTTTAAGTTTTCTTATTTATTTTATTTTTAGGTTTTATTTAGTTTATGTTTAAGTTTTTAGGTTTTTAAGGTTTAGGGTTTAGGGTTTAGTGTTTTAGGGTTTATGGTTTTAGGGTTTAAGGTTTAGGGTGAGGGTTTAGGGTTTAGTGTTTAGGCTTTAGGGTTTAGGGTTTAGGGTTTCAGGTTTAGGGCTTTTTTTAACTAAAAGGAAATAATTGCTCAGAAAAATAGGTACAAGAAGACCATATTAGAGACTAAACTCAAAAAAAAACTAGTGCTCAAATGAGCTACAGGAGAATCCTAAAGTGTTTAGTCCCTAAACTAATACATCAAAGAGCAATAAAGAAAAAAAAGCAAAGATAAATGCAAAAAAGCCAAGCAAAAGACAATAAAGGGGAAGAATCCATGGAGCTCCAAAAGAACCTCCAAAGAGATGAAGATCCATAAGAAAAGGAAACTTGCAACCTGCAACTGAAGACAACTCCAGCCATCTAAGAAAAAAGAGACCATCAGTAAGACTCTAGCTTCCTCCAAGAAGAAGAAGAGACCAACTGAAAAAGAGAACTTGCAACTTACAAGAATTCTCAGCCAGAAGGAGATCAGAAAACATAAAGAGAAAATACTCCTGATTTGAGGAAAGAAGGATAATCACAATAATGAGGGTCAAATCCTAAGTGTATCCATTCAAAGAAGGGTTACAAATAGGAAAAGTCACTAGAAAAAAAATATCAAGGAAAAAAATCCATCATATCATCATAGCCATCCCAACCAAAGAAAATACAAACCTATCATAATAGCCACCCAAACAAAGAAAAATTGAAGCTAAGGAAATAGAAAGAGAGAGGAGAGCAACATATACACTTAACATAAGGCAATCCCAATAAAACCAAATATGAACACATCTTAAAACATAGGAAGAAAAGAAGCTCACAACCCAAAAAAGAAAGATCCCTCAAAGATAAAGCAAACAAAGCCCAGAACAACACCAATCCAAAGTCATCAAGGCACCAAGCCAACATAGCCCACAACAACACTAATCGAAAGCCACAAAGGTACCAACCAAAGGAAAGGAAACAACCACACAATAGATCACCAAAGAAAAATAGCCCATGAAAGAGCAATAGAACCAAACCAACCAATAGAAAAAAAAAAGAAGGCTAGCAAAAGCTAAAATAAATAGCTAGAGAAATAGCCAACCAATGGATAAACCACATGTTAAGGATAAAAAATCCCAACCTACCACTAACGAAGAGAGCAAAAGCACCAACCAAAGAAAGGCAAGCCAACATGAAGAAAGACACCAGCACAAAACCAACCACTCAAAGGGTTCCAAAAAAAAAACCCAGCAAACCAGTAGCCAGAAACACCAAGCCAGAAAGAGGAAAATTAACCAAGAAACCAATACTCCAGCTAGCAAGAAAACACACAGCAAAAGCTCAACCAATAAAGAAAAAACAAACCAAAAGCAAAAACCTCCCAAGGATAGGAGAGATTATTTCCAAGAAGCTTTGGGGCAAGTAACCCTCGATAAGTGAGGAGGAACATAAATCTAAACACTTTTTTTTTCTTCTTGTAAACAATTTTATAACCATGCCCTTTCTCCAAAAAATCTCCATCCAAAAATGAATTCGTATTGTTATAAAAGACATGGGGATCAACATAAGCTATCAATTTCAAAGAAGAGCATTCAGAATCATCCACAACATTAGACAAAGGAAAATCAGAATTGGTATGCATTTGAAAGTCAGAAGTGTAAGAAGGAGTAGAAATAACTTTATTAAGAAGATAATTATCAATATTTTCACCTTCCAACAAAATCTAAAGAGAATCCTTATTGTCTTCATTCATAAAAGAAGCAAGAGAAGTAGAATCTAGATTTTTAGTACAATCTTCATGTAAGGGATTAAAATAAGATTCAAATCCGTTAGAAACACATAGCATATTACCAAAATTGTGAACATAATTACCGACCATAAAAAACCATCGTTTTGAACCGAAATAGAACAATTCACAATGAGAGAATTATCACAGGTATCTAAATCTTATTTTTTAAAAGAAGGATCACCAATATTAACAAGATTGTCAGGACTATAAGTTAAAATATCAGAAATAAGAACATTCTTTTCACCACTATTCTCAATCGAAGAAGGCAATGAAATAGTCTCTTTCACATGATCTAAAGCAAACATAGGAGAAAGAGAAACAACATACAATTGATTGGAAGAAATGGTGTTAGCATCAACAATAATCGAACCATCATCATGAAAGGACTTATGCACAACATCCAAACCATTAAAATCATTAACAACAACCTCTAAAGTCTTCCCTTTAGCAGAATCATCAAAAGAAACACTTAGAGCATGATTATTAGTTAAAATGTTTTCAAAAACATCAGAATTACCTTCCTCATTAGACAAATCATTAATAGGTAAAACTTTTTTAGAAGATTTAGAAATCTAGTTTTGCAAAACATCAGAAATTTTGAAAAGCAGATTATCCTTTATCCAACTTGAGAGGATCATTAATTTTTTCAATAACTGAATTCTTATTGGTGATTTTCTTCCTAAGAGAGGTATGAGCAATAAAGCATTCAGAAATTTCATGCCCAAGAATCTTACAATGATTACCATAAATGGGAAAGTTCTCAAAAATGACTTCCTAAAAATAATCACATTTTTTTCTATCCCAACCAAATTTCTTTCAGGTATTTTTTAGTAATAGCAATCTCTACAAGAATTCTTGCAACATACGATCTAGAAGTAGTTATTGCTTGATCAACTTGCAAAGGTTGACCAAAAATCAATCTAATATCATAAAGAATATGATGATTAAATAGATGAACCCATAAGTTAGGTATGGAAATCCAAATGGGAACAACAGGAGACTCTTCATTAACATCAAACATAGGCGTCCACTTCAGAATACACATCAAACCTAGAAAAAAAGGTTTCGCAATCAAGGTCATTAGAAAGTTTAATCAGAACATGCCTTGGATCAATCAACCCAATAAAAAAAGAACTAGATAAATTTAAGCTATGAATAAAAGAATGATTATGTTTCTTCTTTGGCCGTTTAAATGAAAACTTTCCAAATCAAACAAAAAGCAAAAGGCTCAGCTAATCTTTCAATATCCTCATCTAAAATCATAATTGTCAGTGTACCTTTAAAAGTCATATGAAGCAAATTCAAAAGAGGCTCAGTGGAGGAATTCTTACCAGCTAAACACTCTTTGAAAAATTTTGTAACAGTAGGTAATTTAGAGGTAGGATTACCCAAAAAATCTGATGCCTTAGCGGGATCCATAGGCACATGGGATTTACACATGGATTTGAAGAAGCTGATGCCATGAGACATGGCGTCGTGATAAGAACAGGTGGAGATCGCCCCAGGTTGATAATCTATAGAGAATCCAAGAGAGAAAGCACTCAGAAACTCACCAAGAATGCGAGGGATCCCAAAATCACCCAGTAATAGGGTTTAGTTTAGTTTTAGCATGTAGGTTTCAGGTTTAGTGTTTATTAGTTATTATTAGGTCTTATTAATTTTAAGTTATTATTAGTTTATTATTAATTTTATGTTTAGTTTAGTTAGTTTAGTTTTAGTTTGGTTATTAGTTTGGTCTTATAGTTTTTGTTTTAATTATTATTATTTTAGGTTAGTTTAGAGTGGTTTAGGTTTAGTTTATAAGTTTATTAAGTTAGTTTGTTTTAGTTTATTTATTAGTTATTATTAATTAGTTTAGTTATTATTAGTTAGTTAGTTATTTATTAAGTTTAGTTTGTTATTATTATTAGTTTATGGTTTTATTATTATTTAGGTTTTAATTAGTTTGTGTAAGTGGTTTAGTTTTTTTAGTTTAGTTTTGTTAGTTTATTTAATTAGTTTCTTAGTTTTATTAATTTAGTTATGGGTTTAGGTTTATTAGTTTATTTTTATTATTTTTTAGTTTAGTTTATGGTTTAGTTTTTTATTAGTTATTATTAGTTATTTATTATTATTTATTATTATTATTATTAGATTAGTTAATTGGTTTATTATTAGTTCCATTTTAGTTTAGTTTTTTTCTATGGTTTATTATTATTATTAGTTTATGTTTATTATTATTAGTTTTATTATTATTATTTTGTTTATTTATTTAGTTACGATTTAGGTTTTAGTTATTTAGTTATTTATTAGTTAGTTTATTATTAGTTTATTAGTTAAGTTAGCTAATTATTTGTTATTATTATAATTATTATTAGTTTTATTAGTTTAATTATTATTAGTTAGTTTTATTATTATTATTATTATTAATTTTTTTATTAGGTTTATTAATTTAGTTATTTAGCTTATTTTGTTTTATTTTGTTATAAGTTTATTATTAATTAGTTATTATTAATTTTTTTAGTTAGGTATTTTATTATTAGTTATTAGTTAGTTTATTAGGTTCAGTTATTGTTATGTTTATTTATTAGTTAGTTTTTATGGTTTATTAGTTTAGGTTTAGGGTTTAGTTTTTGTTAGTTATTTAATTTTTCATTATTAATTATTATTATTAATTATTATTATTAGTTATTATTATTAGTTTATTAGTTTAGTTTTAGTGTTTATTATTTATTAGGGTTTAGTTTATTTATTAATTAGTTTAATTTTATTATTAGTTAGTTTTTTAGTTTTTAAGTTTATTATTATTTTAGATTATTAGATATTTATTATTAGTTTTATTCAGTTATTATTAGTTTTAGTTTTATTATTTATTTTTAGATTATTTATTTTATTAGGTTTTATTAGCTAGTTATTTGTTAGTTTTAGTTTAGTTTTATTATTAGTTTATTAGTTTTTTTAATTATTATTTAGTCATTATTATTAGTTGAATTAGTTTACTTATTAGTTATTTTACTTTAGTTTAGTTTATTATTATCTTTATTATTATTAGTTTAATTAATTTAGGTTTAGGGGTTTAATGTTTAGTTTATTTAGTTAATTATTATTATTATTATTAGTTTTAGTTAATATTTTTATTAGTTTATTAGTTATAGTTAGTTTAGTAATTAGTTATTTATTTATTTATTTAGTTTAGTTATTATTAGTTTTATTAGTTAATTTTTATTTAATTTATTATTATTTATTAGTTTAGTTAGTTTAGTGTTTAGTTTAGTTTAGTTTTAGTAATTTATTATTTAGTTTATTATTATTATTATTAGTTTAGTTTAGTTAGTTTTTATGTTTTTAATTATTATTATTATTTAATGTCTTTTTAATTATTATTAGTTTTTTGTTTAGTTTTTTTTATTATTATTAGTTATTATTTTATTAGTTTAGTTAGTTTTATTAGTTTATTATTATTAGTTAGTTAGTTTATTAGGTTTGTTTATTATTATTAGGTTTAGTTTATTTATTTAGGTTTTATTTATTATTTAGTTTATTATTATTAGTTTTATTTAATTTAGTTTATTATTAGTTTATTAGTTTAGTGTTAGTTGTTATTAGTTATTTAGTTTTAGTTTATTAGTTTTTTTAAATTTTATTATTAGTTTTAGTTATTATTATTTTGTTAGTATATTATTAAGTTTAATTAGTTTAATTGTTTTAGTTAGTTTAGTTATTAATTTTAGTTATTAGTTAGTTAGTTATTATTAATTATTTATTAGTTATTTAGTTAGTTTATTAGTTTTAGTTTAGTTAGTTTAGTTATTAGTTTAGTTATTGTGTTTAGTATTATTATTTGTTAGTTTTTTAAAGTTATGTTTAGGGTTTTATGTTTATTTTAGTTATTATTATTATTAGTTAGTTATTTATTATGGTTTAGTTTAGTTAGTTTATTAGTTTAGTTTTAGTTATTAGTTTAGGTTTAATTTAGTTTTATTAGTTTTATTTGTTTAGTTTATTTTAGTTAGTTTATTAGTGGGGATTTTATATATTTTAATTTAGTTATTAGTTTGTTTAATAGTTTATTTAGTTTTTCTTATTATTAGTTTATTAGTTTTTTTAATTACTATTTAGTTAGTTTAGTTTGGTTAGTTTTTATTATAGTTTATTATTAGTTTATTAATTTTAGTTTATTATTTATTAGTTTCAACTTTAGTTAGTTTAGTTTAGTGTTTTACTAATTTCTTATTAGGGTTTAGGGTTTAGGGTTTATGGTTTGGGGTTTCGGGTTTTATGGTATAGGGTTTAGGGTTTAGGGTTTAGGGTTAGTTTTAGGGTTTAGCATTTAGGTTAGGGTTTTTTTTATATATTTATTTATTTTAATTTTTAGGGTTTAGGGTTCAGGTTTATGGTTTAAGGTTCAACTTTTTGTTTATGGTTTAGAGTTTTTGGTTTTTTTTAATAGAGAAAAAATTCAGATTCAACATTTTATCTTTTTGATTTCATTAACTAAGTAACACACCAAGTTCTCAAAGACACAAGCAACAACATAGATAAAAAATGTGCATGCATAGAGCAAATCAAAAACCCTAGACTAGAACCATCTCTATCAGAAGACAGTTCCATAAGGCAGATCGATAAGCCGTTCTTCGCTTCTAGTTCCCATGAGAACCACCGACCTCTCAGTAGCGGATCCACCATCATATCGATCTCTCCTCCGCCACCACCATGATCAGAACCTCCATCGCTCCTCCAAGCACCAAAACCACCACTGCTCTGACCATCACCTCCATATCAACCAACAGCTCCAGATCCCCCATCACCACCACGATAACTGCCACCTCTGCCTTTGCATCCACCACCAGATCTAGACTGAGCAGGGTTTAGGGTTAGTTAGGGTTTAGGGTTTAAAGTTTAGGGTTTAGGGTTTATGGTTTTTTAGGGGTTAGGGTTGTAGTTTTAGTGTTATAGGTTTAGGGTTAGTTTTTTTGTTTAGGGTTTAGGGTTTTTTTTTAAATTAAGTAAACTAGTAGGTTAAGGTTTATTTTTTGTTTTTTTAGTTTATTTTTTAATTATTTTAATTTATTTTATTTTTTGTTTTTTTTAAGTTTAGTTTATTTATTTTCATTTAGGTTTTTTATTTTAGTTTTTTTTTCATGTTATTTTTTAGGTTTAGGTTTTTCTTCTTTTTAAGGTTTAGGTTTAGGTTTTTATTTTGTGTTTTTAGATTTAGGTTTTAGTTTTTTATTTTAGGTTTTTTTAGGTTTTATTTTCTAATTTAGGTATAGGTTTATTTTTATTTTATTTTTTAGGTTTAAATTTTTTTTTTTTAGGTTTAAATTTAGGTTTTATTTTATTTTTTTTTAGGTTTTTTTAGTTTTTAAGTTTATTTCAGGTTTTACTTTTAGTTTAGGTTTAGGTTTATTTTAATTTATTTTACATTTAGTTTAGGTTTAGGTTTTATTTATTTTGGTTTATTTTATTTTCTTTAAGTTTAGGTTTATTTTATTATTATTTTAGGTATATTGTTTTTTAGTTTAGGGTTTAGGTTGTATTTTTTATTTATTTTAGGTTTTGTTTTTATTTAGTATATTTTATTTTATTTTAGGTTTATTTTATTTTTATTTTATGTTTTGTTTTTATTTTATTTTTTTTAATTTCAATCTATTTTATTTTTAATTTAGTTTATATTTTTTATTTATTTTATTTTATTTTATTTTTATTTTTTTTATTTTAATTTATTTTAAGTTTAAGTTTAGGTTTTAATTTAGGTTTTATTTTATTTTAGTTTTTATTATTTATTTTTTATTTATTTATTATATTTTAGGTTTATTTAGTTTAGGTTTATTTTAGGTTGTGGTAGGTTTAGGGTTTAGTGTTTAGGTTTAGGGTTTTTTATAGAGGGTTAGGATTTAGGGTTGAGTTTTAGTCAGTTTGGCTTTATTTTAGGTTTGGGTAGAAGGGTCATTTTTTGTAAGCAGTTAAGTTAAATTGGTTAGAGTTTAGGTTTATGATTTGGTTTAGGGTTTAGTTTCAGGTTCATGGAGTGGTTAGGGTTGCAGGTTATGGGTGATTTAGGTTAGTTAGTTTAAGGATTGGGTTAGGATTTAGGGTTTAGGTTTATAGTTTTTTAAAAAAAATTAAGTAAACCATCAAGTTTATGTTTATTTAGTTTATTTTTTATTTTAGTTTATTTTTTATTTTTTTAATTTAGGTTTATTTTATATTTTTATTTAGTTTAATTTATTTATTTTAGTTTTATTGATTTTAGTTTAAGTTTTTAATTTTAGTTTATTTTATAGGTTTTGGTTTAGGTTTATGTTTATTTTTTAGTTTTGTTTTATTTTTATTTTATTTTTTTAGTTTACGTTATATTTTTTATTTTTAAGTTTAGGTTTGGGTTTTAGGTTTTATTTTGTGGTATAGGTTTAGGTTTATTTTTAATTTAATTTATTTTATTTAGCTTAGGATTTAGGTTTAGTTTATTTTAGGTTTAGGTTTAGGTATTATTTAATTTAGTTTAGGTTTAGGTTTAGGTTTATTTTATTTTGATTATTTGAGGTTTAGGTTTTTTATTTACTTTAAGGTTTAGGTTTTATTTTTTATTTATTTTTCAGTTTTATTTTTAGGTTATTTTTTAGGTTTAAGATTTTATTTTATTTTTTAGGTTATTTTATTTTTATTTTACTTCAAGTTTTATTTTATTTAGGTTTTTTAGTATACTCAATGGGACCTTTGACATTCAAAAAATATGGACTTCTAAAAAAGAAGATCCACTATCTTTTTGTTTAACCTGCCAAGTGAGCTCACCCAATCATGGCAAAGGCTAAAATGACAAAGCATGAGATATCTGATTATTTTGATTAGCTAGGACAATTTTAACTTCTAACCCTACCATTTTATTTTGATGTGGAGAATTTTAAGTCAAAAATGTCCACATGCTTAGAAATTTAGACTTCATTCTTTTGCTCTTGGATATAGTCCTTCCATCCCTTTACTTTTCTTTCTTTCTTTCTTTTGGTAATATTCTGATTTCATTTCTTTATGAAAGGTTACATTTGGTAGTTTTTCTCATTACAAGATTCACTAAGAAGATAGATGTATTTAACTCATTTCCATAACATTTCACTCTTTATGAAATGACTCCACTAAATGATTTGCTAAGAAATTTGATGTATTTGACTTTTTGTCCAAATACAACATTATATTGATTAACTTTTTGATATGATTCAAGTCTTTGCTTGATTGATCATATAATATGATCCAACATTTCTATTTCTTTTTCATCTTTTCATGGAACAATAAATCTAGTATAGCCATTTAAAATTGGTAAAAATGACTTTCTAAAGATGTTACACTTATGAATTCAAAATTATTTAGTGGAGTGAGTCATTCAAGATTGGCATAATGACTTCCTTGAAAACTTTACACTTCTAAAATCAAAATTTTCTAATGGAATCAAATATGTAGTGAGATCATTTAGGAGTAGCAGAATGATATTCCTAAAGAATCAACACTTTAGGATGAATATGAACATCCTTCAACAATCAACATGTTTCTTCTTTTTATTTCCATTTGATTCCCTTCTTTTTTTTATTTGGGCTAGATAGGACCATCCAAGAGCATTTAAAGATGTTTCATGAATTCCTAAGTTGCTTTTTTTCATGTTTGAATTTTTATCTTCAATGAACAATGTGATTGTGGCTAAGTTCTTTTTCTAGGTTGTGTTTCAAGATTTAATTTTCATGAAGCTGAAAATTACTTTCTTTATTTGATTGAATTTATATGGCTCATCTTATCAAAGCTTGATTAGAATTCAGCCTATATAAATTCACTTTCATGTTTATAATTAATGTTGACCGATGCACCTGGATCAACAAGTGGTTTGGAGATTTTCTTCTTTTGAATTTTCTGCATCGACTAAAATGTCAATAAGTTCTTAGTAGTCTATCTTCATCATAGAAGATAACCCTAGAACATTTTCATAATGGAATGCCACATCAGGAAGTTGCTTATAGTTAAGCAAGGAAAATTTCATGATTATGTAATGCCTTGCTTTATTTCATTTCTTTTTTCATTTTTTTTATTTATTTCATATTTCATATTGTTTTTAACAGAGCATTATGATGCTTGATTTTGCAAGCAACTTCTCTAAGATGGGCAAGACATCACATTTTGAAGATGACTCATTTGCCATTTATTTTCAATGTCATTTGAGGTGGAATAACTCTACCATTTTGAATTTGATTTCAAGAATTCACTTTTGATATGCAGGGAAGGTATGTCTAACTCTATCCTCAATAGATCAATAGACCACATTATCTATTCATTTAAAGGATCATCATTTAAAAGAGGACCCTCTAGGTATATGTTGTGCTATTAGAAAGTCAAGTTTGATTTGCATTCTTTTATAGCACATAAAAGATTAAAGGTAATCTCAGCTTGCAATGAAATCTTTGACCACCATACTTGACATTAAGATAATTTCAAATTGATCATAAGACATTGCAAAGGATTCTCCTTAGGTTCACTTTATATTGAAAGCATATAATGGCTTAGTCTCTGAATAGAGAAAACTAAGGCTTTCTTCATTCATTTGGATTGACAATGCATTAAGTGATTTATCTATCAACTTAGAGATAAAAGTTTCATATTTTTACTCGAGAGGTAGAAATATCACCCTTAGGATCCAATCCTAAGATCATGATTTATTTAGAAGGATTAAACTCTTCATTTATTTTTTCTTCATGATTTAGCTTTTATAATTAATTAAAGCCATTCACGAAATATCATTTCATTTAATGAGAGGAAATTCTCATTAAGAAAGTTGATTTAAATTTATTAGTTTAAACTTCATTCATTTCAACTTTATCAGAAGAATTAGAATTCTCTTTCGCTACCCTCTATTTTCTTTGATTGATTAGGAGCAAGAGTGAATCCTTTCATGTTTGTTTTTTGTTTATGTCATTTCATCTTCTGCTTTTGACTCTCTCCTAAGCTCTTAAGAATTTAAGGTTTTGAAAAGGTCTAAAAGAGGGTTACCTCCAAGTCACTCCTTAGATTTGGCCATTCAGCATGAACAACTGATTTTTCAATATTCTAGTGGACTTGTGGAAATGAATTGAGATTAAAGCCGATTTGCATTTATGTAAAATTTTCTTCTATAGGAATAGAATATTTACATTTAGTTCCTTAATCAACCTCTACCTAAGGTCAGTCAGGCAATCTCTTTTTGGGATGATTTTTGTTTTTATCCTTTTTTTTTAAAATTCTATTCAAACTTGAATCGTGGTGGAAAAAGGGGCAATAGGCATAACTATGCTGCCTTTTGATTTCGATTTTATAAGGATTTGAAGGAATTCCTTCATTTCAATCTACATCCTTAGGTGTTTGCCATCTTTGAATGTGATAAAACAAAGGGTATCCATTCAAGGACCCTGCCCTGATTATCTTTAGCTCCAGTACAAAGCCAAAGTAAGATCAAAGATCAGTTTAACTTTGAGACTTTATTTTTTGGAGATTTGCTTTTCAAGTTTTTAAGTACTTTTCATACTTTTTTAAATTTAACATTTCTTTTCCATATTGGAATGATTTCAAATCCGTCTTGACCAAATTTAGGTCTTAACAAAAATGACTTGGTTTTCATTTATTTCTCTCATTTTATTTCAGGATTTGGTTCTAGGACCCAATCATTTAACTATGACAAATGAAGAGTTCTAGAACCTTTATTTAAGATGTTGGATAGGCTCAACCAAGAATGAAATGGAGAGGTATCCAATGGAAAGAAAGGCAGTCTTGACCGGTGAGTGGCACTAGTACACTACTAATATATAGAAATAACCCTTTATTTATAAAGATGGAGAGAGGAACCAATCCCAGTGGAGTCACCAAAAAATATGTTGGTGTTTTTTCTGGAATAGAGAAAAGAAATGAAACCACATAGAGTTTAGGAATATTTTATTTGAATGACCAAATACGACATTAAAGAATAAATATATTATCTCGAAAGATAAACATGCTCTCCTATAATGGGTTCGATCATTTCAATAAAAGACTCCTAAGGCTAATGGGTCTTTCATATACCAGAGTATTTTCCCTTGAACTACATGGAAAGGTAGAACAAGGTTTATTTTATCTAGGGATCATGGTTCCCTATAAAGGTAAGGCTATATAGTTAATTACATCTTAGGAAAGGTCTCTTCTTAAGAATACTCTCGATTAAAGAAATACATGGTTATTTATAAAGACTACTAAGGTAGCTTTCAAAGGATTGATTTTTGGAAGTTCAATTTGGTGAGGTCCAAATTATGGAGAGTCATTTTCAAGAGTTAAATGGGAAAGAGTAGGAAAAGCCTATTGATATTGGGATACCCAGTAGACATTTCAACTATCTTATGATTGGGTTTCAAATTTGGGATTTAATTTTAGATTTTTTGTTATAATTTTCTTAGAAATCTAGGGCTTAGATTCCAGCAGCACAAGACTATAAAAATGCCTAGAGTTGAAGACTTATTCCTAAAAGGATGCTTCAGAACCTAGTCTATAGGTGCTTTTGACACATGTTAGATGCTCTACATAGTTCTATCCTTGGAAATCATTTACTATTCTCCTCACCTGAGGGAACTAGCCTATTCCTAACTCTTCTGGACTTACAACCTGCTTGGAGAAGGCTGCCAGCTAACACCACCTTAGTGTATTTTAAATTTATGAAGTCACGTCACATGAAAGCAAGATGGCTGGGTTGTTACATTTTTAGGAAAGAAATCTATAAAACTAGACTCACTCCCTAATCCCTAAGATCATGTAGGGCATGAGGATGCATCTAACTAATGCATATTTTGTAGGTTTTATGAATTTTGACTCAAGATTCATTTAGTTCATAGGAATGCAATTTATGCCTAATGCATGTAAGTAGAAAAAGGTTATGGGACAAATCAGAATAGAAGAAAGTGTTCTTCCATCATAGGCTCTCAAAGGTCAAGCCCAGGTTCTCTAGCAAAGACGGAAGCCCTTCCTTAATCAAGAGTGAAACAATATGATTTATGCATTATGTTAAAACATCCAACTAAGGGGTTGCTAGATATTTTATCTTTCTTTAATGCCTAGGCTTTTATATGAAGATTATGAGTTGTATTTATTTTTATGATTCAATTGATTTAGTTGGGTAGAAAATTTAGTTTATCTTATGAGCCTATGTTTAGGCATACATCACAGCACAAACATAGCACATAAAGAAACCTAGAAAAAGCATGTTTTTTATTGTGTCCCCAAAATAAATCAAGCCAAATTAAATTATATAACAAAAAGGTCGATGTGACAGGGTACCACTGTACAATCCAAAAGAAAGAAAAATAGGCAGCTGAGTTTTCCCCTTATACAACCCGACCTAGAACTACATGTTTAGATTTATAGGTCTCCTTTCAGAAAGTCTCCTTCTTCAGGGACATCCATCAGGCTCCACAGGAGACCACTACACCATCTCCTAGTTGGGTCAGCTCCTGCTAATCCTAGACCCCATAGATCCTAATCTAATTCTAAGCTCAAATTTACATTTAAAATTCAAAAAAATCCTAAACCCTGAAAAACAGAGGTTAGGAAATACACACAGCTCATAAAGTAATTTATATTTCACAAATATATGAGCTTAGCATTAGTTGCTTGCCAGGCCTACTTGTCCTCTAGACTATGTTATGGGATTTTTAGCACCTGCAAGAAAACAACAATTTTATGATTTATTTATTGCAAAGATCCCTTTAACACAACCCCCTACAAAAAATAGTGTTAAATCTAAAAAAAACACCCTAACATCCAGTCCAATGAACAAACAAGCCTAGGCATCCAGTCTAAAGCAATACATCACATAGACATGTGAAGTATATCATAGAAGATTAAAGAAAATTAGAAAATGATTTAACCTAGATCTAGAGTCTGTGACCTAAATGATCTAGTGTGTGTAAAAGAGGATTTTTTATGGTAAGGCTTTTCTAGGCTCCTTTAAGTTCACGTTTCAAGCTATATGGGTTTCATTTGATTTGGTTCATGTTAATTTAAAGAGTTTAGATTAAAGTTTGATTTCATTCAATTTAATTTAAGTTTATTAAATTATGGATTTGTAAGGTTAAAGTTTAAGTTCATTAATATGAATTAGTACCTTAAGTTTGTTCATGTATTAAGCTTAATCTAAAGTACTCAGGTTAATTTTTTGATCTGATTTAATTGACCTAAGTTTTAGATTCATTATTAAATTCATTAGAGATGAGTGTTTTCATTAAATTTCATTGATTCAAATTTTAAGGTTTAAGTTAATTAATAATTTTGTTAACCTAAGGTTTTACTTCAATAACATAAGATTGAGTTTGATCACTTCAATTGACTTAGGATATTTAGAGAGGTTTCTTAATAGTTTTCTGATGTTTTATTGAAATTGGTTTGAATTACAACATTATTTATTAGAATAATTAATTTTCTTAACCTAATATTTGATTAACATTGACTTAAGGATTTAGAAAATTAACAACTTCTAATCCAGAGATCAATTGGGATTGAACATGTTTTGCCAAGTGGGGTTAAATACCAATTTCAAATGTTCAAAGTTTCATCTTGATTAGATTTACAATTAGGGAGTAATTAAGGTTTTAATTATTTCATTAAAACTTAAATTAGGCCTAATTTAATGAGATTCAGTTAAGGGTTTTATTTTTTATAAATTCCTCACTAAAATATCTTTCCAATAAGGGTATATTCATAATTATTGATTAACTAGTTGATTTATTATGATTTAATTAAATTTAGGTTATTTAATTGAATTATTTAATTCATTTAATTACTTAATTAGGTCAATTTAATGATTTTTAGGTTTAATTGAGTTTAAGTGATCTTTTTATGTTCACTGAAGTTCATTAGGGTGATTTAAGGTTGTTAGATTAAAATTCCCTAATTATTTCATTAAGGATTGATTAATTTAATTGATTTAAAGGTTAAGCATATGAATTTTCAATTTCCTTCGAAATTTAGAGAATTAAATCCCAAAAAATTCATATAAGGTGTTTTTTATGCTTAATTTCAATTCCCCAAAGCTTCAAATTAATTGGATAATTAATTAGAGAGTAATTAGGGTTTAATGTTTTAAATTAAATTAAGTCAAAAAATACCTAATAAAAATTAGGCATTTTAATTCCTATGGATTCCTCTCATCAAGATGAATCCATAAAGCTTTCATTTGTATTTTTCTAATTTATATTTATTTTTCTATAATTTTTATAAGTTTTTGTTAATTTTTTAATGATTTTAAACCGTTAAATAATAGTATTTAATAGTTTTAAGTGAAGGGGCCTGCACGGGATCCGCATGTTGCATGGCACGCGCTATGCGCGCCCCACGCATGGCATGCGGGTTGGTCCATGAGCCCACATGGTACCATGTCAACCTACGCTATTACACGGGATGATCCTAGATCTTCCGATAGAAGATCGGACGATCCGGATCGATCCCATGGTTCCTTAAAGGGCAAAAATCATCTGGTCCACCTAGATTTAGACCATCCAATCCAAATACATGGATCGAATGGAGAAGGCTCATCTCCTTCATTTCCTGTGAGAGTCAAGAGTCGTTCATAGTGTTTTGCTAATTGTGAATGATCTAGAGGATGAAATCAAGTGATTTCACTTACAACAGGATCGTTGAAGGATATCCTACGATCATTTATGGTTTGATCTTATTGAAGATCATGATTTTTTTGAAAATGATCACAATTGAATTATTTAAGGAAAAATTCAAGCTCGTTAATGGCATACCTCAATTCATTAGATGATTGGCTTTGGAATTGATCGTAGAGCTTTAGAACCTCGAATTGAACTTGCTTGCAAAAGGAATTGGGTTAAGTCCTTATAGATTGTTCCCTAGACCAACCCTTGGCTTGAGAAATTTTTTCTTTAGTGGTTTGCAATGGTTAAGAACACTTGGGAGGGGGAAGAGCTTTCATTTGGCTTCGGTTTAGATGTATGAAGGTGAAGGGAACTTCAATTCTCCTTGGGGAAGAGTGTATCTGTGTTTTTGCTATGTGGTCGAGAGCTTTAAAGCTCTTTTTTGGCTAATCCTTGGTCGGCTAGGGGGCATGAAGAGAGCTTGGAAGATTTCTAGGATTCCCCTCTCTGCCTTACAAGTGTCTAGGCTGAAGAGATGGGGAGATAGTGAAGGGAAAATGGATTTTACCTTCCCTTGGTGAATTTTTTTAATTCATTTTGGGTTTTGTCATTTAGTCCTTAAGTGGCTTAGTTAGGGAGGTTAATTAACACTTAATTCCCTCATTAGCAAGGTTTAAGAGGATTAGTCTCCATCCCATATGCATTTCTTGAAAGTGATTTGAATTTTCCTTGGGTTTGAGTTCAATGTAGCCTATTTAGGTTATTTTGACTTAAGGAATTTAACTTTCCTAATCTAGGCCTCAATGGACTCAAATTTCTTGTCATTGTGATCAACATGTTTATTTGATCATTTGAAATATTTTGATGATTTAATTTGATCAAATTTTAGTGGGTTGACTTTAACCAAGTGGGTCCACTTAAGTCAATCCTAGGTTGACTAGAGTTGACTTTGGGTTTGACTTTGAACTTCCATTTTATTTTCATTGATTTACTTGATTTAATTTATGTTGGATATTTGACTTGGTTTTGCATCAAACCAACTAGATTGAATTTAGCTCAAAATGCATTTCCTAAGTTACTAAGCATAGTGACCTGGATTTGAATTAGGAAATCTCTATTTGAACTTGAGATCTTCTCATTGCTAAAATGACCTCTTCCAAGAATGAGGTCAATGATTAAAAAAGAAAATTCTCCATTACTAGAAATTTGGAAAATAATTTGATCCAAAAAATTACCTTCAATAGGAATATTAATGACGTTATTACTAATGAAATCAAGAATCAAATCATTTAAAAGAGAGAAATTTCATTCACCATTATAAATAAAATGACTAACTTTCAAATAAGTAGAGTGAGTATTAAGCAGAGAATCATTGGAAAAATCCCCCATCCAGTTATCTCCCCTAAAGAAATAAAATCCATTATTAATAGCCCAAAAAATGAGACATTCTTCTTTCCATTTAATATTACAGAGCCATTTCCAAACAATAGAGTCACCATGTTTATAATTGCAAATTAAAGGATGCTTACCTTTGCAATATTTAAATTTCATGAATTTAGCCCAAAAACTTATATTTTTCCAGAAATTCCACCAAAGTTTATATGAAAAAACATTAGCAAAATCCCTTAAAGATCTGCACCCAATACCACCTTCATAAATAGTACCACACATATTAGACCAAGAAGTCCAATGAAGCCTTTTCGCTGAATTTCTATAGCCCGAAAAAACCTTATTGAAAAGTCTTTCAATCTTGATAAGAACGTGGGAAGTAGGAACAATATTAAGCAACAAGTAAAAAGGGAGAAAATAAAGAATACTTTTAATAACAATGAATCTACCACCAAAAGATAAAAAATGAAATTCAATGGCAGAAATTTTATTTTGAATATTATGAATACCTCATCAAAGAGACGGGATCTATTATTGCCACAATATAAACGGGAGCCTAAATATTTAATAGGAAGATTTTGATGAGAAAAACTAGTGATGTCCTTTATTTTATAAATTCTATAAACATAAATAAAAGTAGAAGTGATTAAACAACTTTTATGAGTACTAATCAAAAGGCCACTTTCATTTTCAAATTTATTTAAAAAATCATTAAGTTTTTTAACATAATGTAACGAGCAATTACAAAAAATTATGAATCATTCACAAAGCTTAAGTGAGAGATAGCCCAAACCACCAAGATTCCTGAAATACATACTAGATTTCTTCTAAAAAATGATTAAGCCAATGAGAAAAATATTCAACCACAATAATAAAAAGCAATGGAGAAAGAGGGTCACCTTGACTTATACCTTCAGAGGAATTAAACAAACCAAAATTTTCACCGTTGATAACTAATGAAAACCAAACATTTCTAATTATATTGTTAACCAAAGAAAGAAAATGATTAGAAAAACCAAATAATGTATGAATGATATTAGGAAAATCCCAAGAAATGTTATCATAAGCTTTAGTGATGTCAAGCTTAAAAGTAAGTTTCCACCTATAATTTTAACATTCAAATCATGAATCAATTCTTGAGCAAGCAAGATGTTATCCAAAATAGTTTTACCTTTCACAAATCCAGTTTGATTAGAAGAGATAATCTTAGGAAGAAACTTACTGAGCCTATTAATTAAAATTTTAGAAATCAATTTATTGAAAAAAGTACAAAGACTAATAGGTCTAAAGTCATTCCAAAAGTTAGGATTATCTTTCTTAGGATTAAGAATAATGTAGTAAAATATTTAGGAATAGAATTCCCTTGAAAAAAATCCTTAACAAAGACGAGATCAATTTTAATAATAAACCAAGCTTTTGAAAGAATAAAGTAGTGTAACCATCGGCCTTGCAAATAATTAAGATTCATACCATTAAAATATTATAAATTTCATCGGAGGAGAGCAACCAAGCACTCATTATCCTCAGTAGACATAATAGAAAGGATAATAGAGGGATTGGATAAATGCTCAAGTTGACAATTTTTATTTAAAAGATCTTTAAAATAATTAAGAGTAGAAGAAAATATATCCTCTTTTTCGATAAGCCAAGAACCATCAAAGTTCTTGATTTTATGAATGTAACCAAGAACTCTCCTTTTCATTACCAAAGCATGAAAATATTTAGTGTTTCTCTCCCCCTCAGAAAGATGCTTAGAGGTAGCATTTTGTTTCCAATAAGTCTCTTCCAAATCTTGAAACTTAATGAGATTATCTTTAGGTTCAGCAAGATTAGAATAGAAAGAACAATCAGTAATAACATGTTCTTCCAAATCTTTCACCTTTTGTTCCATATTCTTGATATTATCAAAAATATTTTAAAGCAGTTTCTATTCCACCAAGTGATATTATGCTTAACCCTTTTAAGATTAAGCCAAAATCTCATCATACCAAATGCAGAATAATCAAGAGAAAGAGGAGCAAACTAATTATAAGCAATAACATCAAAAAAAACTTTTATCTTGTAACCACATATTTTGAAAACAAAAATTTTTAATGACATTATTGTTATGAACAACATCCTTAATAGAAACCAAACAAGGAGCATGATCTGAGAGAGTTCTATTAAGATGCTCCAACAAAGTTAAAGGCTAACAATTTAACAAATAATTATTAAATAATGCAGATAAAAAACCGTTGCCAATCTATGATTATTCCAAGTAAATTGAGAACCAATGAAACCAACATCATAAAGATTACAATCCAAATTCATATTTGCAAAATCTTCTATTTAATGTAAATTCAGCAAAGAACCCCCTTTCCATTCATTCAAAAAATGGACCATATTGAAATCCCCACTAACAATCCAACAATTATTAACAACAGAAGTGAAATTCAATAATTTATCCCAAGAAATTCTCCTCCCTATCTTGTTACAAGCATCATAAACAAAAGAACCAAAAGAATGATAATAACCAATTGAAATATCCACATTAATAACTTGATGAAAATCATTAATAACATTAGTAGAAAAAGAGATATTCCAAAATAACCAAATGTTATTATTGCTATTGAAATAAAAAGTGTTAAAACCAATCATCCTGGTTGCATGCATTATTTTAGAAGAAAAAAAAAGAGGTTCAAGAATATCCAAGAAATGACCATTATAAATTCTACAAAGATTCCTAATTCTATTTCTAACAACAAGAGTACCAATGCCCTTCACATTCCAAATAAGAAAGTTAAACATTAATTTTTATTAGGCAAAGAAGATGAAGAAGATGAAGAGGATCGAGTGGATCTAGAAACTTTAGGAGGATAATTTTTAAACTATTTTTTCCTTTTCACAAAAATAGTTTGAAAATCGGTCTTATTTTTCATGGATTGATCATCAGAAATTTTTTTTTCATCATTATTAACAATAGATTTAGGAGAAGATTAATAAGATAAATCATCATTCTCCATTAAACGAGAATTATCACTAAGCAAAATACCATCCGAAATAATAGTTAAAGAAAGGGTAGAAATAGATTTATTAACCAAACAAAAACTTGGCTGCACATTATCAACAAGCTCCATACCATCATTCTTGCCCAAATTTAAAGATGACAAAACAAGATTTTCTTTTAAAATTTTTTTTGGCAAAATAAGAGAAACATTTTGTATAATATTTTCAGCAATTTTATCACAAATCTCCTTAGAATCAGAAACTAAAATAGGAAAATTATCCATTTGCAAATTTTCAGGAATATCAAAAATAATAGTAGCCAAAACCTGATTACTCTCCAAAATAGTTACATAAGCATTTTCAACAAGCTTATCACTACCACATACATTGGGAACAACATTAGAAACATTAGGAACATCATTAGAAACATCAACAATTTCATTCACAACACTGTTATGGTTTTCATGTAAAGCAGAATTTCTTTAATCACTTTTTAAATCTCCAATTTTTCCACCAACCTTAAGATCTTTAACCACTTTCTTTCGAAGATGTTGATGAGGAACAAAACATTCTGATACATCATACCCATGAGTTTTGCAATGATTGCAGAAAGCAGGGAGCTTTTTAAACTCAACCTACTAGAAATATCCATATTTCTCTTATCCAATCCACACCTCCTTAGGAAATTTCTTTGTTACATCAATTTCAACAAGGATCTAAGCAATTGATGGCCTAGATTTGGTTGTGGTTGCTTGATTGATTTACAAGGGTCTACCAAAATAGAACTCACAACATGTAAGAATTGATAATTAATAAAGTGAACCTGAAAATTAGGTAAAGATAACCAAACTAGTGTTATAGGAGATTCTATTTTAAAGTCAAAAAAATGGAGTCCATTTAAGAATATGCATTTGAATGTTTTTAGCATAATAAGATTGACGAGCAAAGATATGACT
This sequence comes from Cymbidium sinense, assembly GCA_021442155.1. Taxonomy (NCBI): domain Eukaryota; kingdom Viridiplantae; phylum Streptophyta; class Magnoliopsida; order Asparagales; family Orchidaceae; genus Cymbidium; species Cymbidium sinense. Next base: position 56,765 of record JAKCPB010000173.1, read on the forward strand.
ATAATCAAGGTCATTATATAATTTAATCAACACATGTCTACCATCTAGTAAACCAATAAAAAAACACCAAAAATATTCATTTTATGATAGAAAAATCAAATTTCCTCCATACCAGGATGCTGAAAAGAAAATTTTCCAATCAAAGTATACACATAAGGCTTGACTAGTTTTTTCGTATCCAAGTCAGAGCACATAATAGCTGGAACACCTTTGAAGGTCATGAAGGTTTAAAGAAAGATCGAAGTTGAAGAATCCTTACGATAAGGAATCTTTGAAGGATTTAGAGGCAAAGGTTTAGCTATACCCAAAGAATCGAAGCAAATACTGGAGCATTTAGTTTTCCCTAAGTATTCATAGAACCCAACGCTATGGTAAATGGTGCCACTTAAGAATCGAAAAAGGATCACTAAGATCCGGCCAAACTGAAATTTCTAGAAAACAAACACATAAACAATGAGAAGGAGAATGAAAAGGAAAGGGATTCAAGAATCGCCAGAGCTCGAAACAGGAAGGGGCTGCGGAATGGGTTTAGGTTTTTGTTTTTATTTCTAGTTTATTACAAGGTTTAAGGGTTTAGGTTTTTTTAGTTATTGGTTTAGTTTAGTTAGTTTTTTAGGTTTAAGGATTTAGGTTTTTTTTTACTAATTTTATTTTTAGGTATAGGTTTTAGTTATTTTTATTATTTATTTGATTATATTTTGTTTTATTTTAGTTACATTATTATAATAATAATAATAATAATAATAATAATATTATTATTATTTAGGTTTAGTTTTTATTAGTGTTTTAGTTTTTAATTTAAGTTTTAATTTTTTGTTTTAGTTTTAGTTTTATTATTTTTAGGTTTTAGTTCTTTAGTTTTAGTTTGGGAGGTTGGAGGGTTTTACTTTAGTTTTTTACTAGTTTAGTTTTTAGTTTTAGAGTTTATAGTAGGTAAGATTTTTGGGATTTAGGGTTGGGGTTTAATTTTGGGTTTTAGGTTTTAGGTTTAGGTTTTTTTTTAATTAAGTAAACTAGTAGGTTTAGGTTTATTTAGTTTATTATATATTTATTTAGGTTTATTTTTTATTTTTATTTAGTTTAGTTTATTTATTTTTTTTATGTTTTTTTATTTTAGTTTCTTTTTTAGGTTTAGGTTTAGGTTTAGGTTTAGGTTTATGCTTATTTTTTAGTTTAGTTTTATTTTTTATTTAGGTTTAGGTTATATTTTTTATTTTTTATGGTTAGGCTAAAGTTTTTATTTTAGGTTTATTTTTAGGATTTAGTTATTTTAGTTTAGTTTATTTTACTTTAGGTTTAGCTTTATTTTATCTTTATTATAGGTTTAAGTTTTTTTTTAGTTTAGGGTTTAGTTTTATTTTAATTATTATTTGGTTTTATTTTGATTTATTATTTATGTTTAAATTTTTATTTAGTTTTCTTTTATTTTATTTTAAGTTTATTTTATTTTATTTTAGGTTTAGTTTTAATTTGATTTGGCTTTTTAATATTTTTTAGTTTAAGTTTTTATTTATTTTTTTATTGTTTGTTTTTATTTCCTATTTTATTTTCTTTGTAGGTTTAGGTTTAGGTTTAGGTTTTAGTTTATGTTTTCATTTTTTTTTTTTTATTTTTTTTTTGTTTAGGTTTTTTATTTATTTTATTTTTAGGTTTTATTTAGTTTAGATTTTTTGGTTTTTAGGATTTAGGTTTTGGGGTTTAGGGTTTAGGTTTAGGGTTTAAGTTTAGGTTTTAGGGTTTAAGGTTTTGGTTTTAGGGTTTAGGATTTAATATTTTAGGGTTTAGGGTTTAGGGTTTAAGATTTAGGGTTTTTAGGGGGTATACGTTTTAGGTTTTAGGTATAGCGTTCATGTTTTAGTTTTGGGTTTAGGGTTTTTGGTTTTTTTTATTTTTTTTTAATAAAGAACAAATTCAGATTCAACATTTTTTCTTTTCGATTTTATCAACCAAGTAACACACCAAGTTTTCTAAGACACAAGTGACGACATAGATAAAAAATGAGCACCCATAGAGCAAATCAGAAAACCTAGATAAGTAGGACCATCTCTACTATAAAGACATTATTTCATAAGTAGCAGATTGAATTGGCCGTTCTTCAGTTTCTCTAGTTCCCATCAGAACTACCCCCGCCTCTTGAGTAGTGGGTTCCGCCATCATATCTCTGATCTCTCCCTCCATCACCACCACGGTTATAACCTTCATCACTCCTCTCACCTTCATAACCACCACTGCTATGACCACCACCTCCATATCCACCAGACCAGATCCCCACCACCATGGATAACTTTCCTCCTTCTCTCCACCAACTTACTGGCTTGATGGTGATGTCCATCAAGGTTTTCCAAATTCAGGTTTAGGTTTACTAGGTTTTAGTTTTTTAAGTTTTTTTTTAATTTATTTAGTTACTTTAGGTTTAGGTTGGGTTTGTTAGGGTTTAGGTTAGGGTTAGGGTTTAGGGTTTAGGTTTTAGGGTTTTAGGCTTTTAGGTTTAGGATTTAGGTTGTTTTAGGTTTAGTTTAGGGTTTTAGGGTTTGGGTTTAGGTTTTAGTTTGTAGGTTTATGATTTAGGGTTTAGGATTTATTATTTGTGGTTTTTTATTTATTTTAGTTTATATTATTTTTTATTTTTATTTAGATCTATTTTTTTAATTTTATTTATTTTAATATATTTATTTTAGGTTTATTTATTTTAGTTTATTTTTGAAGTTTAGGTCTAAGTTTAGGTTTAATTTTTAGTTGAGTTTTATTTTTATTTTATTTTTTAGGATTAGGTTTTATTTTTTATTTTTAGGTTTAGGTTTAAGTTTTTATTTTATTTTTTAGGTTTAAGTTTTATGTTTGCATATTAGTTTTTTTTAGGTTTTATTTTTTAGTTTAGGTTTAGGTTTATTTTTAGTTTATTTTATTTTATTTAGTTTTGGTTTATGTTAAGGTTTAGTTTATTTTAAGATTAGGTTTAGGTTTTATTAACTTAGTTTATATTTAGGTTTATGTTTATTTTATTTTATTTATTTTATTTTTTTAGTTTAGGGTTTAGGTTTATTTTTTTTTATTTATTTTAGGTTTTATTTTAAGGTTTATCTTTTAGGTTTAAGTTTATTTTAGATTTATTTTTTTATAGTTTTATTTTCTTTATTTTTTTTTAGTTTTATTTTATTTAGGTTTTTATTCTAGTTTATTTTATTTTAAGTTTATTTAGGTTTTTATTTTTTTTTTTTTTATTTTATTTATTTATTTTATTTTATTTTTTAGGTTTAGGTTTTAGTTTAAGTTTTTATTTTATTTTATTTAGTTTTAGGTTTTTTATTTATTTTATTTTTTAGGTTTTTTTAGTTTAGGTATTTGGGTTTAGTGTTTTAGTGTTTAGAGTTTAGGGTTTAGGGTTTTAGGGTTTTTTTAGGGTTTGGGTTTAGGGTTTTAGGTTTGGTTTGGGTTTAGGGTTTAGGGTTTAGTGTTTAGGCTTTAGAGTTTATATTGTTTGGTTTCATGCGGTAGATCTACTATGGATGCTATACATTTGTTAAGAGGTTTGATGGAAGTATAGAAAAGTAGGAGGATCTACATATGATATTTATTGATTTAGAAAAGTTTATGATAAAGTTTCAAGAGATGTTCTTTGGAGAGTTCTAGAATAAAGGAGTTAATATTGGTTATATTCAAGTCATTAAGGATATGTATAATAGAGTCAAGTTACTTGTGTCCAAACACAAGGAGGAATGACAAAATATTTTCCTATTTCAGTTGGATTTCATCAAGGATCAACTTTAAGCCCTTATCTTTTGCTTATGGATGTTCTTACTAAGTATTTACAAGAAGATGTACCTTGGTGTATGCTTTTTGCTGATGACATTCTTGTTGTTGATAAGACTAGAGATGGAGTCCAAGAGAAACTTGAATTATGGAGGTCAACATTAGAGTATAAAGGTTTTCATTTAAGTAGATCTAAAATTGAATATATGGAGTGTAATTTTAGTTGTAGAAGTTCTAGTGGTAGTGTTATGACATTAGGTGAACAAGTCATTAATAAGAGTGAGTGATTTAGATATTTGGGCTCTATTATTCAAAATGATGCGGAAGTAGATGGAGATGTTATTAGTAGAATTCAAGTTGGATGGTTGAAGTGGAGGAATGCATCTGGCCTATTGTGTGATTGAAAAGTTTCACTTAAACTTAAGGGAAAATTTTATAAGATTGTGGTAAGACCTACAATGATGTATGGTGCAGAATGTTGGCTAGTAAAAGGGAAGCATAAGACTAAATTAAGTGTTATAGAGATGAGGATGCTCAAGTGGATGAGTGGCTTTACTCTTAAAGATAAAATGTGAAATGAGTATGTTCAGAAAAAATTGAGTAGCTCCAATGGCGATAAGCTAGAGAGTCCTAGATGGTTTGGCCACATAAAGCATCAGTCCATGACGTTAGGGAGAGTAGATGCATTAGATTTGCCTTATATTAAGAAAGGTAGAGGTAGACCTAAAAAGACTTGGTTAAGGTGTATAAAATGATACTTGAATTAAATGAGAATTTGACACATAATAGAGTATGATGGAGATGAAGGATTCATGTAGCTGACCCCGCTTAGTGGGATAAAGGCTTATTGTTGTTGTTGTTAACTTTATTTTTTTTCATTTAGTTATCATTTTATTTTTATTTAGTTTATTTTTAGGCTTTATTTTTTAGTTTAGGCTTAGGTTTATTTTTAGTTTATTTTATTTTGTTTACTTTAGCATTTAGGTTTAGTTTATTTTAGGTTTTTTAGGTTTAGGTTTTATTTATTTTAGTTTAGGTTTAGGTTTATTTATTTTGTTTATTTTATTTTTATTTTAGGTTTAGTTTTTCTTTTTAGTTTAGGGTTTGGGTTTTATTTATTATTTATTTTTAGGTTTATTTTTTAGGTTTAGGTTTTTATTTAGTTTTTATTTTAGGTTTATTTTAGGTTTATTTTAATTTTTTATGTTTAGTTTTTATTTTATTTAGGTTTTTTATTCTTAGGTTTATTTTATTTTTAGTATAGTTTAGATTTTTATTTATTTTATTTTAGTTTATTTTTATTTTTTTAATTTATTTATTTTTAGGTTTAGGTTTAGGTTATAGTGTCAGTTTTTATTTTAATTTATTTTATTATTTTATTTAAGTTTAAATTTTTTCTTTATTTTATTCTTAGGTTTCATTTACTTTTGATTTAGGTTTTTAGGTTGTTAGGGTTTAGGGTTTAGGGTTTAAGGTTTAGGAATCAGGGTTTAGGGTTTTAGGGTTTAGGGTTTTATGGTTTTGTGTTTAAGAATAAAGTTTAGGGTTTAGAGTTTAGGCTTTAATGTTTAGGGGTTTAAGATTTGGTTATAAGTTTAGCTTAGGGTTTAGTGTTTATTTAGGGTGGTGGGTTATAGGTTAGTGTGGTAGGGTTTGGGCTCAGTGGTTAGGGTTTAGGGCCTAGGGTTTGTGGTTTTAGGGTTTAGGGAGGTTAGTGGTTTATGGTTTGGTTTAGGGTTTAAGATTTAGTTTATGGTCCAAGAGTTTGGTTTAGTTAGGGTTGGATTTATTATTATTTAGGGTTTATTGTTTAGGGTTGTAAGTTTACGGTTTAATATTTAGGCTTAATTTTAGGGTTTAGGATTTATGATTTAGGGTTTAGGGTTTAAGATTTAGGGGTTTTTTTTTTTAAAAAAAAAAACCAGTTAGGTTTTTTTCTAATTTATTTAGTTTATTTTAATTTTAGTTTATTATTATTTTATTTATTTTATTTTATTTTATTCAGTTTTTATTTATTTTATGTTTATTTATTTTAGTTAGGATTTTATTTTATTTATTTATTAGTTTAGTTTATTTTTAGTTTAGTTTAATTTTTATTTTATTTTTTAGGTTTAGGTTTTATTTTTTATTTTTAGGTTTAGGTTTTGGTTTTAAGGTTTTATTTTTTAGTTTATTTTTAGTTTTATTTTCAGTTTATTTTATTTTATTTAGTTTAGGGTTTAGGTATAGTTTATTTTAGGTTTAGGTTTATTTTATTTTGTTTATTTAAGTTTAGGTTATTTTTAGTTTAAAGTTTAGGTTTTATTTTTATTTTATGTATTATTTTTAGGATTAAATTTTAGGTTTAGGTTTTATTTAGTTTTTATTTTATTTTATTTTAGTTTTAATTTTATTTTTCAATTTATTTTTTGTTAGATTTTATTTATTTATTTTATTTTAGGTTTTATTTAGTTTAGTTTAGGTTTTTCTTTTTAGATTTATTTTTTGGGTTTAGGTTTTAAGATTTTATTTTAGGTTTATTCTATGTTTAATTTTTTAGTTTATGTTTAGGTTTATCATTAATTTATTTTATTTTATTTAGTTTAGGGTTTAGGTTTAGTTTATTTTAGGTTTAGGTTTAAGTTTTTTTTATTCTAGTTTAGTTTAATTTAGTTTAAGTTTAGGTTTATTTTGTTTTGTTTATTTTATTTTTAATTTATGTTTAGTTTTTTTTTTTACGGTTTGGCTTCTATTTTTTATTTATTTTGTAGTTTTATTTTTAGCTTTATTTTTTTAGGTTCAAGTTTTTATTTAGTTTATATTTTATTTTATTTTAAGTTTATTTTATTTTTATTTTATGTTTATTTTTATTTTATTTTGTTTTTTATTCTTAAGTTTACTTTTTTTTAGTTTAGTTTAGGTTTTATTTAGTTTATTTATTTTTATTTTATTTTATTTAAGTTTATGTTTAAGTTTTAGTTTAGATTTTATTTTATTTTATTTTTAATTTTGTTTAAGTTTAGGTTTTTATTTATTTATTTCTTTTTATTTTATTTTTTAGTTTAGTTTTGGTTTTAGAGTTTAGTTTAGTGTTTAGTGATTGGGTTAGTTTTAAGATTTTAGCATTTTAGGGTTTGTGGTGTTTAGGGTCAGGGTTGTGGTATGGTTTGTGAGTTTAGTGCTCAGGGTTTTGTGGTCAGGGTTTAGGTTTTGGTTGGTAGGTTTAGTTTAGGGTTAAGGTGGGTTTAGGGTCAGGTTTAGGCTTTGTGGTTTGGTTTTAGGCTCAGTTTTGGGCCAGTGGTTCAGCTAAGTTTAGGGTTTGATTTTAGGGTTAGGCCTGTGGTTAGGTTTCAGATTTAGTGAGTTAGGGTATAGGTTTAGAGTTTATGGTTTAGAGGTGTGGTTAGGTTTATGGTTTAGGATTTGTAGTGTTTAGGGTAGGGTTTAGGTTGCAGGTTTAAGGTTTATGCTTAGTTTAAAGTTTTTTTAATTAGATAAACCGACATTTTAGATTTTGTTTATTTTTATTTATTTTAGTTTATTTTATTTTTATTTTTATTTAGGTTTTTATTTTATTTAATTTATTTTATTTATTTTATTTATTTATTTTAGTTTAGTATTTTATTTTAGTTTATATTTTAGTTTATTTTATTTTATTTTATTTTTAGGTTTAGGTTTTATTTTTATTTTAGTAGTTTTAGGTGTTTTAATTTATTTTTTTTTTAGGTTTTATTTTAGGTTTTATTTTTAGTTTAGTTTAGGATTATTTTGGGTTTATTTTATTTTAGGTTTAGGTTTTATTTATTTTAGTTTAGGTTTAGGATTAATTTATTTTGCTTATTTTAGGTTTAGTTTTTTTTTTTCTAGTTTAGGTAGGTTTTATTTTTTTTATTTATTTTTTTTAAGTTTTATGTTTAGGTTTATATTTTAGGTTTAGGTTTTATTTATTTTATTTTATTTTATTTTATGTTTACTTTATTTTATTTATCTTTAGTTTCATTTTATTTTTTGTTCAATTTTATTTATTTATTTTATTTTAGGTTTTATTTAGTTTAGGTTTAGGTTTTAGCATTTTAGCATTTAGGGTTTTATGTTTTAGGTTTTATTTTAGGTTTTTTTTAGGTTTTTTTTAGTTTAGGTTTAGGTTTAGTTTTAGTATATTTTATTTTATTTTTAGTTTTTAGGTTTAGTTTATTTTAGGTTTAGTTTAGTTTTATTTTTTAGGTTTGGTTTATTTTATTTTATTTATTTTATTTTTAATTTTGGTTTATTTTTTCCTTTTAGTTTTGGTTTTAATTTCTATTTATTTTAGGTTTATTTTGTGGTTTAATTTTGATTTAATTTTATTTATTTTATTTTAGGTTTATTTTATTTTATTTTACATTTTTTTATTTTATTTGGTTTTTATTCTTAGGTTTATTTTATTTTTTTAGTTAGGTTTTATTTATTTATTTTATTTTTTTAAAGTTTAGGTTTAGGTTTAGTTTAGGTTTTATTTTATTTTTATATTTATTTAGGTTTTTATTTATTTTATTTTAGGTTATTTATTTTAGTTTAGGTTTAGGTTATTTGGGTCAGTAGGGTAGGGTTTTAGGGTTTTAGATTTGGGGTAGGTAGGTTTAGGTTTATAGGTTTAGTGTAGAGGTTTAGGTTTAGGGTGTGGAGTTTTTATTAGGGTCAGTGGGAGGGTTTTAGAGTTTAGGCTTTAGTGGTTAGGAGTTTAGGTTTAGGGTTTATTAGCCCAGGTTAGAGGCTCAGTGGGTAGTTTAGAGTAGTTAAGGGTTTGTGGAGTTTAGGTTAGAGGAGTGGTAGGTTAGGGTTTATGAGTTTAGGATTGTTTATGGCTCAGGACTGTTTAGGTTTAGTTTTGGGTTTTAATTTAGATTTAGATTTATGGTGGGTTTTGGGTTTAGGTTTTGGGTTTTTATTTTAATTAGGTAAACCAGTTTAAGTTTTTAGTTTATTTAATTTATTTTTTTATTTATTTTAATTTATTTTAATTTTTTTTATTTTATTTAGGTTTTTTTATTTATTTATTTTATTTATTTTTAGTTTAGGCTTTTTTATTTTAGTTTATTTTTTAGGTTTATGTTTAGGATTGTGTTTATTTTTTAGTTTAGTTTTATTTTTATTTTATTTTTAGCTTTTGGTTTTAGGTTTTTATTTTAGGTTTTACTTTTTAGTTTAGGTTTAGGTTTTTAGTTTATTTTATTTTATTTATTTTAGGGTTTAAGTTTAGTTTAATTTAGGTTTAGGTTTAGGTTTTATTTATTTTATTTTAGGTTTAGGTTTATTTTATTTTATTTATTTTAAATTTAGGTTTTTCTTTTTTATGTTTAAGGTTTAGGTTTTATTTTTTATTTATTTTTAGGTTTTTATATAGTTTTTATTTTATTTTATTTTAGTTTATTTTTTTTATTTAGTTTTTATTTTATTTAGGTTTTTTGGTTTATTTTATTTTTTTAGTTTAGTTTAGGTTTTTATTTATTTTATTTTAGTTTTATTTTTTAATTTTATTTTAGTTTTAGTTTAGGTTTAGGTTTTGGTTTAGGTTTAGGTTTAGTTTAGGTTTTATTTTATATAATTTCTTTATTTTATTTTAGGTTTAGGTTTATTTATTATTTATTAGGTTTTACTTATTTAGGTTTAGGTTTAGTGGGTTTAGAGATTAGGGTTAGGGTTTGGGGTTTAGGGTTTAAGGTTTGAGGTTTTGGTTTAGGGTAGCATTTTACATATTTATTTAATTTTTAAATGTCATGGTATTTATGTTTATTTTGCCATTTTTATTTATAATAGTTTATTTTATTTTATTTGATTTTATTTTATTTTATTTTATTTTAGTTTATTTTATTTTTTTATTTATTTTTTTAGTTTTAGTTTAGCTTTTTGTGTTTAGGCTCAGGGCCTGGGGGTCACTTAGTTTTAGGTAGGTTGGTTTTTTGTTTAGGTTTTTTTTAGTTTTAGGGCTCAGTTAGGTTTAGGGTTGTGGTAGGGTTTAGGGTTTTATGGTTTCTTTAGGTTTAGGTTTAGGGTTTGTGGTTTAGGGTTTAGTCAGGTTTATGTTTAGCTTGTAGTTTAGGTTGTGGTTTAGATTTGGGGTAATTTAAGGTTTATGGTTTAGGGTTGTAGGGTTTAGGGCTTTTTTTTTAAATTATGTAAACTGGTTTAGGGTTTACTAATTCATTTTTTTTGGAATGAATTAGAGGGATTAATACAAAAGATACCTCTTGAAGAAAAAGTATTTATTGGAGGAGATTTAAATGGACATGTTGGTAGAGTGGTAGAAGATTTTAAAAGTATTCATGGTGGTTATGGATTTGGAGTGACTAATGAATAAGGTAGGACTATATTAGATTTTTTCTTAGCTTATGATTTTGTAGTTGCTAATACTTTATATAGGAAAAGAGATGAACATATTATTACTTATAAAAATGGATCTAGTAAAACACAGATTGATTATTTTCTGATAAGAAAATAGATCATTTAGATTGTAAAGATTGTAAGGTCATTCCAAGTGAAAGTTTAAGTACCCAACATCGATTGTTAGTTTTAGATTTTAAGATGAAAGATTGTAAGAGGAAAAATAAATCAAATTATTGTCCTAGATTAGATGGGGACACTTAAAGAACATAAATAAAAATATTTTTAAGAGCAACCTACAAGAGCTTAGAATTTGGGAAGTTCATAAGGAAGTTAATGTTATGTGTGAAAAAGTAGCAAGTGAAATTAAGCAAGTTGCTAAAATGTACTTGGAGAATCAAAAGGAAAAGGTTCTTTTAATAAAAATAGTTGGTGGTGGAGTCAGAGTGTGCAAGAAAAGATAAGAAATAAGAAGCATTGTTATAAAACTTGGTTTATATGTAAAAATTTAGAGAATTGGAAAAGATATAAAGTGGCTTGTAAAGATTCTAAGAAAGCAATATATGATGCAAAAAAAATTTAGCTTTTAGTGATTTATACAATAGATTAGATATCAAAGAAGGTGAAAGATATATGTACAAGTTAGCCAACCAAAGAGATAGGAGAAGTAAAGACATAGTTCAAGTGAGATATATTAAGGATTACAATAATAAAGTGCTTTTCTTAGAAAAGGATATTGAAAATAGGTGGATGAGATATTTTGATAAATTTTTAATTAAGGATCTTAAAGTAAGATTGATTTTAACAACCTTAATACCCTAAACAAAAATGGAGAATTTTATTTTTATCATCGTATTAGTAAATCTGATGCTAGAGATGCTTTAAAGCAAATTAAATGTGGAAAAATAGTATGACCTGATGATATTCTAATAGAAGTGTAGAAATGTTTAGGAGATCAAGGAATTTCTTGGCTTACAAATCTTTTTAATATTATTTTAAAGACTAAAAGGATGCTAGATGAGTGGAGAAAGAGTTTGTTGGTTCCTATATTTAAGAATAAAGGTGATGCACAAGAGTGTGCAAATTATAGAAGAATTAAGTTAATGTGTCATACATTAAAATTACGGGAGAGAGTAATTGAGCTTAGGTTATGATGTTATACAAAAGTTTCTCACAATCAGTCAGGTAGATCTACTATGGATGCTATACATTTGTTAAGAGGTTTGATGAAAAAGTATAGAGAAAGTAGGATAAGGATATTTATTGATTTAGATAAAGCTTATGATAAAGTTTCAAGAGATGTTCTTTTGGAGAGTTCTAGAAAAGAAATGAGTTAATATTGGCTATATTCAAGTCATTAAGGATAAGTATACTAGAGCTGTTACTTGTGTCCACACACAACGAGGATTGATAAAATATATTCCTATTTCTTGGATTACATCAAGGATCAACTTTAAGCCCTTTTTTTTTCTTTAGTTATGGATGTTCTTACTAAGCATATACAGAAGATGTACTTTGTGTATGCTTTTGTTGATGACATTCTTCTTGTTGATAAGACTAGAGGGAGTCCAAGAAAACTTGAATTATGGAGGTCAACATTAGAGTCTAAAGGTTTTGTTTAAGTAGATCTAATACTAAATATATGGAGTGTAATTTTAGTTGAAGTTCTTGTGACATTAGGTGAACAAGTCATTAATAAGAGTGTGATTTAGATATTTAAGCTCTATTGTTGAAAATGATGGTGAAATAGATGGAGATGTTATTAGTAGAATTTAAGTTGGATTGAAGTGGAGAAATGCATCCGCTTGTTGTGTGATCTAAAAGTTCCACTTAAACTTAAGGAAAATTTTATAAGATGGTGGTAAGACTTGCAATGACTTATGGTGCAGAATGTTGGCCAATAAAAAAGAAGCATAAGACTAAGTTAAGTGTTACAGAGATGAGGATGCTCAGGTGAATGAGTGGCTTTCCTCTTAGAGATAAAATGTGAATGAGTATGTTCGGGAAAAAGTTGGAGTAGCTCTAGTGGAAGATAAGATTAGAGAGAGTCACCTTAGATGGTTTGGACACATAAAGCATCAGCCGTCCAATGACCCGATTAGAGAGTAGATGAATTAGATTTACCTTATGTTAAGAAAGGTAGAGGTAGACCTAAAAAGACTTGGTTAAGATGTACAAAAAAATGACCTTAGTATACTTCAATTAAATGAGAATCTGACACATAATAGGTCACAATGGAGACGAATAATTCATGTAGCCCACCCCATTTAGTGGGATAAAGGCTTGCAGTTGTTGTTGTTGTTGTAGGTAAACTGGCAAGTTAGGGTTTTTTTAGTTTATTTAGTTAATTTTTTATTTATTTTACTTTTTATTTTCATTTAGGTTTATTTTTATTTTAATTTAGTGTATTTTATTTAGTTTAGGTTTAGGATTATTTTATTTACTTTATTTTAGATTTAGGTTTTTTTCTAGTTTAAGGTTTAGGTTTTATTTTTTATTTATTTTTAGGTTTATATTTAAGGTTTAGATTTTTTTAGTTTTTATTTTATTATATGTTAGGTTTACTTTATTTTTATCCTTTGTTTAGTTTTCATTTTAATTTTGTATTTCTTTTATTTTTAGGTTTTATTTAGTTTTGGTTTAGGTTTTTAGCTTTTTAGGGTTTAGGGTTTAGGGTTTAGGTTTTGGTTTTATTTTAGGTTTAGTTTTAGGTTTTATTTTTAGTTTAGTTATATTTTTTAGTTTTTATTTTATTTAGTTTAGGGTTTAGTTTAGGTTTAGGGTTTATTTATTTTAGTTTAGTTTAGTTTAAGTTTATTTTATTTTATTTTATTTATTTAATTTTTTTAGTTTAGGGTTTGTTTAATTTTAATTTTTTAGGTTTATTTTATTTAGTTTTTTATTTTATTTAGGTTTATTTTATTTTATTTTTATTTTATTTTATTTATTTTTTTTATTCTATTTTATTTTATTTTATAGTTTTATTTATTTTATTTTAGTTTATTTTATTTTATTTTATTTTATTTTGGTTTAGGTTTAAGTTTTTATTTTATTTAATTCTATTTTATTTTAATTTAAGTTTTTATTTATTTTATTTTTTTAGAGGATTTAGGGAGAGTTGGTTAGATGGCTTAGGGTAGGGTTTTGGGTTTTGTGGCTCAGTGGCTTATGGTTTAGGTTTCTGTCAGGTTTTAGGGCTCAGTGGCCTAGGGCCTAGTGTTTGGGCTTTAGGGTTTGGGGCTCAGGCCAGTGTTCATTGGTTTTTCACTTGTATAGCACTGGGGTTTAGGCATTTAGGTTTGTGGATGGCTATAGTTTAGCTCAGTTGGATAGGTGTGGTAGGTTAGATTAGGTCAGGGTCATTAGATTTAGGGTCAGATTTAGGGCTCAGGGTCAGTTGGGTCAGGATTTAGTTAGTTGTAGGGTTAGTGGTTATAGGGTTATTTAGGATTATGGTAGGGTAAGGCTGAGAAGTTAGATTTAGGGCCTAGTTTGGGTTGGTGTAGGTTTAGGTTTGTATTTGTTTTGGGTTTTTAATGCAAACCAGAGGTTTTTTTATTTATTTAGTTTATTTTTACTTATTTTAGTTTATTTGATTTTATTTTTTTATTTAGTATTCATTTTTATTTATTTTATTTTAGGTTTATTTTATTTAAGTTTAGCTTTTTATTTTATTTTTTAAGTTTAAGTTTAGGATTATGTTTATTTTTTTAGTTTAGTTTTATTTTATTTTATTTTAGGTTTAGGTTTTATTTTTAATTTCGTTTAGATTTTGGTTTTATTTTATTTTTTTAGGTTAGGTTTTATTTCTTTAGATTTATTTTAGGTTTTATTTTTTAGTAGAGTGTTTTTATTTTATATTTATTTAGTTTAGGTTTTAGTTTATTTAGGTTTAGGTTTAGCTTTTATTTGTTTTAGTTACGTTTATTTTATTTTAGGTTTATATTTATTTTATTTTATTTATTTTAGGTTTAGTTTTTTTTTTTTTTAAGTTTAAAGTTTATGTTTTTTTAAGGTTTTATTTTTAGGTTTATATTTTAGTTTATATTTTAGGTTTAGGTTTTTATTTTATTTTATTTTAAGTTTTTTTAGTTTTTATTTATTTATGTTTTTTATTTTTAGGTTTATTTTATTTAATTTAGTTTAGTTTAGTTTAGATTTTTATTTATTTTATTTTAGTTTATTTATTATATTTTTTTAGGTTTAGTTTTAGTTTATGTTTTATTTTATTTTAATTTAGGCTTTATTTTATTTTAGGTTTTATTTTAGTTTAGGTTTTAAGTTTGGGTGGATTAGGGTATTTGGGTTTAGGGTTGGGGTTTTAGGAGTGGTAGGTTTAGGGTTTAGGATTATGGTTTATTTTATTTTATTTTATTTATTTATTATGTCAAGTGTGGGTTTAGGTATTTTGTTTATTTTATTTATTTATTTTATTTATCTTTATTTTTGATTTAGGTTTATTTTTATTTTATTTAATTTAGTTTATTTATCTTAGTTTAGTTTTAGTTTTGGGTTTAGGGTTTAGGGCTTTAATTTAGGGTTTAGAGTGGAGGGTTTGGGATCAGTGGTGAGCCTGGGTTGGGTGTGGAGTGGTCAGGGTTTTGTGGTCAGTGGTTTTAGTGGTTAGCTCAGGTCACAGTTTAGGGTTTAGGGTTTATGGTTTAGTGGTCAGTAGTTTTGGGTTTGTGGTTTGTGGCTTTAAGTGGATTTGGTTATTTAAGGTATGGTTTAGGTTGTGGTTTGGGATCAAGTTTTTTAGACAGCTTATTTTTGGGTTTTAGGGTTTTGGGATTAGGGATCAGATTTGGTTTAGAGTTAGTTTAAGATTTTGGATTTTATTTAAAACAATTGTAAACCCAGGGTTTATGTTGTTTTTAGTTTAATTAGTTTATTTTTTTATTTAATGTAGTTTATTTTTATTTTTATTTAGTTTTATTTTATATTTTAATTTAGTTTAGTTTATTATTTTAGGTATATTTATTTAAGTTTAGGATTTTATTTAGTTTATTTATTAGGTTTAGGTTTATTTTTAGTTTAGTTTTATTATTTATTTTTTAGGTTTTATTTTTATTTTTTTTTGGTTTTATTTATTTTCTTTTGGTTTGGTTTTATTTTATTTTAGGTTTATTTTAGGTTTTATTTTTAGTTTTTGGTTTTAGTTTTTTTATTTTATTTAGCATGAATTTAGGTTTACTTATTTTTTGGTTTTGGTTTAGGTTTTATTTATTTTAGTATAGTTTATTTTAGTTTATGTTTAGTTTATTTTATTTTATTTATTTTAGGTTTAGGTTTTTTAGTTTAAGGTTTTAGGTTTTATTTTTTAGGTTCATATTTTAATTTTAGGTTTTATTTAGTTTTATTTTTTATTTTATTTATTTTATTTTTTTATTTTATTTTATTTAGGTTTTTTTTTATTTAGGTTTATTTTTTTATTTTAGTATTTATTTATTTATTTTATTTAGTTTAGTTTTATTTTATTTTATTTTTTTGGTTTAGGTTTAGTTTATGTTTATGTTTTAGTTTTGGTTTTATTTTATTTTAATTTTTCTTTATTTAGATTTATGTTTTTTTATTTATTTTATTTTAGGTTATTAGTTTAGGTCAGGTTAGATTTGTTTTGGTTTTTGGATTAGGTTTAGGGTTTGGGTGTCAGGCATGGGATCAGGTTTTAGGGTTTTAGGGTTTCGGGTTTAGGGTTTGGGGTTTTGGGTCTTGGGTTAGAGTTTTTTTCTTAAAAAAAATTAACTCAAGAGGTAGGTTTAAGTTTATTTTGTTTATTTTTTTATTTATTTTGGTTTAGTTTATTTTTTTTATTTTGATTTATTTTTATTTTTATTTAGTTTAGTTTATTTATTTTAGGTTTATTTATTTTTTAGTTTTATTTTTAGTTTTATTTTAGGGTTTAGGGTTTAGAGTTAATTTAGAGTTTAGTTTAAGGGTTTAAATGTAAGGTTTGATTTTGGGTTTAGGTTAGTTTTAGGGTTTGTGGGTTTAGGTTTAGGTTTAGGTTTAGGGTTTTAGGGTTTAGTTTTATTTTAGGTTTTAGGGTTTTAGGTTTAGGGTTTAGGTTTTAGGTTGGGTTTTGGGTTTAGGTTTTCTTAAGGTTAGTTTAAGTTTAGTTTTAGGGTTTTTTATTTTTTTAATAGAACAAATTCATATTCAACATTTCTTCTTTTCGATTCCATCAACCAAGTAACACACAAATTTTCTAAGACATAAGCCACAACATAGATAAAAAATGAGCACGCATATAGCAAATAAAAAACCTTAGATAACTAGAATTGCCTCTACTATAAAGACATAGTTCCTTAAGCAGTAGATCGGATCGGTCATTCTTTAGTTTCTCCAGTTCCCATTAGAACCACCGCCTCTCGAGGATCCACCATATATCTCACTCCTCCGCCACCACCACAACCTCGCCGCTCCTCCCACCTCCATAACCACCACTACTCTGACCGCCACCTCCATATCCACCAGCACCTCCAGATCCCCCACCACCATTGTGATAACCGCCACCTCCGCTTTACCCACCGCCACCAAGTTATGGTGATGTTCTTACAATTGTTCATTCTTATACTTTAGGTTTAGGTTTAGGTTTATGGTTTTAGGTTTATGATTGTTTTTAATTTATTTATTTTAGGTTAATTTATTTTATGTTTAGTTTATTTTAGTTTATTTTAGGTTTAGGTTTATTTTTATTTAGTTTTATTTTATTTTATTTTATTTTTATTTTATAGGTTTTAGGGTTTAGTTTTTTATTTTTATTTTATTCCTAGGTTTATTTTATTTTTTAGTTTAGTTTAGGTTTTTATTTATTTTATTTTAATTTATTTTTATTAGTTTATTTTATTTAATATTTAGGTTTAAGTTTAGGTTTTAGTTGAGGTTTTTATTTTATTTTATTATTTTATTTTATTTAGGTTTTTTATTTATTTTATTTAGGTTTATATTTATTTAGTTTAGTTTGGTGGAGTAGGTTTGTGGTTTTATGTGGCAGTGGTGGGTAGTGGCCCAGGAGCCAGGGTGTGGCTCAGTGGTTAGGCTAGCTTAGTGCTCAGGGTTTAGGGCCCAGGGCCCAGTGGCCTTAGGGCCCAGGTCATTTGGCCCAGGGTTCTCAGGGCCTGTGGTTTAGGCCTGGGGCCCAGCCTCAGTGGCTCATGGCTCAGGGCCCAGGGCCTGGGGCTCAGGGCCTAGCCCAGGTGGCCCAGTGGCCCAGGGCCCAGGTTAGGGCCTGGGTTAGGGCTCAGGTAGGAGTTTATCTCAGTTTTTGGTAGGTCAGTTAGGGTTAGGGCCTGGTGGATTTATATTTGGGTTTAGGCCTGTTTAGTGGTTTTTTTTAATTAAGTAAACCAGAGGTTTCATTTATTTAGTTTATTTTATTTATTTTAGTTATTTTATTTTTATTTTATTTAGATTTATTTTAATTATTATTTTGTTTTATTTATTTTAGTTTAGGTTTTTTTTATTTTAATTTATTTTTTTTAGGTTTAGGTTTATGTTTATTTTTTAGTTTTGTTTTATTTTTATTTTTTTTTTAGGTTTAGGTTTTATTTTTTTTTTTTTTATTTTTAAGTTTTTATTTTATTTTTTTAGGTTTAGGTTTTAGGTTTTTATTTTATGTTAATTTTTAGATTTTATTTTTAGTTTTAGTTTAGGTTTTATTTTATTTTGTTTAGGGTTTAGGTTTAGGTTTTATTTATTTTAGTTTAGGTTTATGTTTATTTTAATTCATTTATTTTAGGTTTAGATTTTTTTTTAATTTAGGATTTTGTTTTTATTTTTAGGTTTATTTCTTAAGTTTAGATTTTTATTTAGTTTTTATTTTATTTAGGGTTTTGTGCCACCATGCCTCAAGATTTTTGATGGCAGTGGGAACCCACGATAACACATTGCACACTTTAGAGCCAACTGTTGCAACATCGTTGGTAGGAACACTCTCCTCTTCCACCTTTTCGTTAGGAGTTTATCAAGTGTTATTGGTGCACCAAACTATCCAACGGTTCGGTGAAGACTTTTGCTGAGTTGGAGCACCTCTTCATCAAGAGGTTTGCTGGAGCTTAGTAGAGGGTGATTGTAGGTGACCTCATTATAGAAAATAGAAACTCAACGAGTCTTTGTTGATTACATTCTCAAGTGGCAACCCGAGCATGAAATGCAAACCAAGTCCAATAACATGCCATTAAGTTTCTTCTCAAGAATATCAATGCCTACCTTCATGCTTAAGTACTTTACCATCAAAACATTGATAAATTAATCAACAAGGCTATTACAAGAGGAAGCCAAACATTGCCCTTTCTCGACCAATTATCTAGGCCCGTAAGGTGTTTAGAAGAAGTCGAAATTGTGTCTGGATAGAGGGAAATAACTAGCCAGACTTCAATATGAGAGACTACGAGTTTAGTAGCCTCTTTTGCCACCTCCTCTTCCACCACCTCAGCCATCATACTGGCCATCGCCGCTGACACAACGACCATTTCCACCACCTCAGTAGCCTACCCAATAGCGGTATTCATATCCATCGCCAGGTAGCTACTTTCCACCTACTCTTGCCAATATATTGAATAAGCCTTATTCATGCAAGAGGTATGTAGTTAGAAAAATCTTTAAGGATCTCTTAAAGAAACTTGACTTTCGCTACTAAGAAAAGAAAGAGTGTGAGCAAGATGATGCTATTTCCCTTACCACCGCATGTTAGGCCATGTCTTAGAGGATTGTATCACTTTTAAGTACTATTGATCATAGCTACAAGTTGAGAGTTATCCCAAATGAATACTTATTTGAATAACCATCTAGTTCAGTTAGAGTAATCCTTGGGGATACTTGCAATCCTCTTAAGACCAAAGAAGGTTAGGATGTCTCCTTATCCTGAACCTCTATGAAGATCATTTCTAAGATCAAGAAGCTTCCCTTAGAGGTGCCTAAAGTAGCTCAAACTTCCAACACCAAAGAAGGTTTGCTAGTTGCAAAGGACAACTCATGGAGAGTGACACCCACCAAGCTCACCATACCCAGCGGATCCGTAAGTGTAGCCACCGAGTCAAATACCCTCCACCATGTAACTACCACCTCTTATGCTAGCTCCTCTTCTATCAGCAGGAGTGTTGTATCTACAGATAAGGGCACTAAATCCCTTACTCCACTTTACTTGATTTTTGTCATGTACCTCTACCCAAAAAGAAATTAATGAAGAAAGCTAATTCTACTTATATATTTTCCACTTCTGATGCTCTTGATTTTATTCCTATTGAAAGCTCTCCAAGTCTAAATAAAAATAATAGCTCTAGTAGTTCTGATCATTTTTTTCTAATTTAGAGTCAGACTATCCTTCTCTAAATCAATCAGGTCCACCTCTTGAGATTGACTTGGAGTCAACTAACTCTGAGGATCCCATAGGAGAAGTTGTAGGTATGCCCGATAAGAAGGTAAAACTTTCCACAAGCTCATCATTCTAAGAAGTGACTAAAGTCAACCTACACAGTGGCAAAGTTCTACCTCCTAGGGTAGCACCTCAGGATAAGGGTAATCAAGTCATTGGTTCCAGTGAGCAGATAGCCCTCCATAGGATGCTCCACCCATGGATATGCTTGTGGAGGACCAAGCCAGAGTTGATTATAATGTCCTAGCTCACCTTAGAAAGTTTTCAGATAAGTTAAGCATTTACAATGCCCTTGTCTTATCCAAAGAGATAAGGAAATCTCTAATCAAGGCCTTACTTGATCTAGAGATATGCTTAGCTCAGTTGACCAGTACTAAAGAGGAGGCATGCCACTCGAAGGACATCTTAAGAGTTACATTCAGCGATGAAGACTTACTCTTAGGGATGACTGAGCATAACCGCCTCATTACATTATAGTGGATGTTGGCAGATACAGGCTATCCAGAGTTTTGGTTGACCTAGGTGTATCAATCAACATTATGAGTCTAAGAACCCTTGCCTACTTGAGGATCGACATCTCCAAACTCCAAAAAGAAAGGATGATGTTGAAAGGAATCAATGAACAAGGTGAGAGAGCCTTGTGGTGTTTATTTTTGAATGTGGTGGGGGGGGGGGGGTACTTTTGAGGTGATCAAGTATAACATTGAGGTATGATGTACTATCTCAAAAGATAGAGGCATCACCCTATAATGGACCTAATCATGTAATAAAGACTCCTAAGGCATGATGGGTCTTCGAATGTATGAGAGATTTTTCTCCTACATTACATGGATGAATAAAGTAGGGTTTATGTTAAACCAGGTTCTTAAGTTTCATATGGGAAAGCCTCATAGTTAATACATCTTAGGAAAAGAAATTTCTAAGAATACTCGATTAA
The DNA here is from genome assembly GCA_021442155.1 of Cymbidium sinense. Taxonomy (NCBI): domain Eukaryota; kingdom Viridiplantae; phylum Streptophyta; class Magnoliopsida; order Asparagales; family Orchidaceae; genus Cymbidium; species Cymbidium sinense. Next base: position 77,167 of record JAKCPB010000173.1, read on the forward strand.
AGTAGAAAATTATCATCTCCAAAGATTTCAAGGTTAGACTATCAAAGATTGGTTATATTTGGAAAATCAATTTAGAAAGCTCAAGGAGAAGACTTGTGTTTGGAATTCTAATGAAATAAGTAGTAAATGCTCATGATAATAGGAAGACTAGTGAGCATTTAAATTAATCTTATGGTTGGGCTTTATAATTTTGAAGTTGAGGAGATTTATATATTTTGAGTTGAAATTTAATTAGTGGCTTATAATCAACCAACACAAGATTGTGGGAATGCTTAAGGGTAAGAATTTATGCTCAGATCTCAAAGAAATATACTGATCCTAAATCTAGGGAGCTTTAGCATGACCTAAATCTGCGATGGGTGGACATAAGGGTTTACCTCCCAAGAGAGAATAAATTGTGACTTCTAGACTTATAACCACCGGAGTGGCCACTAACTCCTATGATTTTAAAACCATGTAGTTTGATCTTATGAATTGTAAGATAGCTAGGCACTTATTTAATTAGAAAGAGACTAAAGTCCTAAACACACTCCTAAGAGACTAGAGCATGAGTGGTATGAGCATATGACTTAATCTATAGATGCAAAATCTTTTCAAATTTTATTTCATTTTAGACACATCATTTTGATAGAGGCTTTAGGATTTCTTAATGAAATAGGTTATGGGTCAAATTAGCTAGAAGAAGGTGTTCTCCACCACAAGGGATGCCTGCAAAGGTCAAGCATTCCTTTATTGTGCAAGGATGGAGATCCTTCATGTTCAAGAGAGAAAGAATATGCATGCATGATTTGAAACATACAACCATATAGCTAAGAGGTTGCTAGATCTTTTAATTATCTTATTTATGTCTTATTTTATGATGAGGTTATGAGTTGTTTAAAATTTAGTTATGAGTGATAGTTAGGTAGAAAAGTTATTTTATCCAAAGAGCCTAATCATCCAAGCTACACATTAAAGCATCAATCACTTAAGAAACTATGAAAAGCATGCCATCCTAATGCACAATGTAAACATAACATCAAACAATTATATAAACTATCATAAAAGAATAAAAGGATGGTGCGGTATACTGCAAACCCAAAAAAGAGAAAAGATGGGTAGCCGAGCTCTACCCTTATACAACTTGGAATATGAAAGAATAATTATAATTGTATTAAATGCTATGAGGGTCTTCTTTCTTCATATCTCCATTTTTTATTTGGTTCCTTCTTTGATTTGGATGGTGCTTGCTTCAAAGGCATCACAGGGCACCCCAGGATAAAGCCTTCTGGCCACTGCTCATCCTAATCCCCCATAGCACTAATCCTAATTCCTATTGTAAAAATTATACTTATGTGGGAAAAGTAAATCTAACTACACCTACAAAATATAGGTTAGCTAAATATACAAATAATCCCAAGCTATTGTATTTATAATTTGGACTTAGCACCCTACACATGGGTAACTAAGCCCACCTGTCCTAACTTTCATTATGCTTAAGGATTTAAGCAACCTACAAAAAGAGCATTCACATTTATTTTTAAGCATCCCTTAAGCATAATTACCTACAGAGAATATGATTAGGCTAATATTCGCCAATCATCCAATCTATGAAGCATACACCCTAACAACCAATCTAAAATAATACATCATGAAAGAAAACATACACATCATACACCATCCTAGCTTAGTTCTAGAAGTGGTGACTTAATTTTTATGTGTGTATTAAGGCTTGTGGTAAGTCTTGTTAGGCATTAGTGTTGTATTTTCTATGTATAGAAGAATTCAATTTAACATGAAAGGTTTATTTTACATGAAGTAGTTTAATTGATTTGAGAATTTTAATTTGTGTTTTCTTTTGTTTGTTTGATTACACTTAACAACTAAGTGGTATAAAGAGAGGAAAAGAGGATTGCCCTCTTTCATCCCTACCTTAAGTCACTTTCTAAAGTATATTATTTTGATTTAGTTCCCTTTATTGAATGGCTTATTAAATGATTTAATTAATCTTAAGTTTAGGTTCACTTTAAATAATCCTATTCAAAATGAAAGGCATCTTAAGTTTTATTTAATTGAATTACTACCACATGACATATATTAAATCAATCATTTCCATCACATGTAACATGCTTATGATTTAATCCTAAGTTTATCTATACATGCAACATATTTTAGCACACTTAAATGATGAATGTATGTGTATGTTCAGAATTTATATTTTATTTGAATGAATTATTTAAACATATTAATTTAAAACTTTATCCAAATTCTTATACAAAATGAAATAAGAATGAAATTAAAGGCATGTGTCATTGTTAAACCTGGGAAGTGAGGTAATCAAATGACCTCCTTGAAGCTAGCTAAAGCCTACTATTCTAAGGATGTCCAGACTATATACCAATTTGTATTCGAACATATGTAAATTCGTATACATGAACATAAAAAGTAAGCTCCAAATCATATGGCTAATTAATTCCACCACTTAGTCAATTATGAATGCATAAAATTTTAATGTAAAATGGGATTTTCATTCACTAATCACATATACATATGCATGTACAAAGATATAGAAAAGTATGTCATTCTTAAACTAGGGAAGTGAGGTAATCAAATGACCTCCTTGGGGCTAACTAAAGCCTCATATTCCTGGGACATCCAAACTATATACTTGCTTTTCTTGGACACACATGGATGTATACATAAATGAGAGAATGAAAACCATGCAAAGATTGTATATTTTTATTGAATCATTTATATATATGAATTAAAACACTATCCTAATTCTAATGTTGAAATACATAAGAATGAAATCAAATGGGTATGTCATTGTTAAACTAGGAAGTGAGGTAATCAAATGACCTCCTTGGGGCTAGCTAAAGCCTCATGTTCCCGGGATGTCCAGACTATATACCCATTACCATTCCATCTTATATAAATCAACACATGAATAGAGGAAAGAGAACTCAACATTCATACACTTAAGCTATAAACACATGCATTTCTTATGTATTTATAATTAGCATCATAACACATATTATTATTCATTTATAAGCTTTTGAAAGATACATTTGGATTTAATTGTAATAATAGCCACAAATATATTAAATTAAATTCACACAAGCAAGCTTACATAAAGGAAATCCATTTTATTTTACTTGATGTTGAAAAGAAGGATGCATGAATTCAAATGACATACCAAATTTAACATGATTGGAAAGAGGACAATGAAATATAAGCATGTCATTCATTCAACCAAACTAGTTCTTAAAGAAAATCAAATCAAATAAGATTATTTAAAGAAAATGAAAGCTTCTTTATTAATTAAGTTTTGCATTTGATTTGATTTAAAGAGGAGAAGAGAAATCATCACTTGTTGTTTTAAACCCATTTCCACATTAGTGATTTGATTTAATTTAAGGAAATGTAATTAAGTTGATTTTATGGGTTAATTAAGTTGAACCCTTAATTAGAAGAATTAATTACCCTTACCTATGTCACCTTAAAGTAATTAACTAAATTATAAGCCAACATGATATGCATGGAAAATAAACTTGCAATGATCCTAGGAAATAAAAGGGGCCTAATGGCTTATGATTAATAGTTAGTTAGATTAAGGAACTTACTCTTATGGTTTTCCCACATGTGGACTAACCATAATTTCATCAAACTCCTTTAGGTTATTAAACACCCAAAGATCTATCGCATGATTTAATTAATTGAGGTCTGATGTGATTATGATTTTAATTTGATTAAGTGATTTAATTAATTAGTTAAATCTTAATTAATTTAATTTTTTAAAAAAAGGGTGAAATGAACTTAGGGAATGGGGTCCCAACCCTATTCCTTAGTTCACTTACGAATAACAATGATTAATAAACTTAATTAACCAATTTGTATTATTCATGGGATTAACTAATTTAATTGACTTAAAAGAGTAGTTAAGGTTTAATTAGTAAATTTTCCTAATTAAGTGAGCAATAAATCCCATGAAAATCATGGGATGCAGAGGCCATCCCATTAAATTAACCCACAAAATTTGGAATTAATTGCTCAAGTAATTAAGGAGAAATTAAACTAATAAATTTTGTAAATAAACTTTAATTACTGTTCAAAATTAGTTAAGATCATTTTTAATTAATTCTCCTCAAATATCTTTAAAATGAGTATTTATTATCATTTTTTTATTTCTCTATGATTTTTAGGATTTTTAGAAGTTTCAACCATTAAAAATGATTAATTAAGCCTAATTACCTAATCCTGTTGGCACCACATCGCATGCTGATGTAGCGCACTTTCCACATGGCACCGCAGCATTGGCTACTTAAAACTTATCTAACTCAGTGCCTATGTGGTAGCGACGGATGTGCTTTCTCTTCTGCCATCCGTTCTAAGATTGGTTGGCTACGATTAATCCCATAAATTAATAGGATTAAATTAGATCAATTTAGTGTATCTAATCAGGACCATCCATTTTGATAATGCGAAATAGATGGTGCATGATCTAATGTCACGTGAGTGAGGGAGAATGAAGTTCATCTACCATTGCTCACTTGATACGAGCTTACCCGAGTTTGGATCAACTCCAAAATGATCCCACAACTTCATGACATTGATTAGAGGGGATCCAACAGTTAAGATCACATGATATACAAGTTTTCTTCAAAAAGCTCCAACCCATTTTGGCCTAAGGATCATTTTTGGAAGCATACCTTGCCAGAGCTCAAGACTGGTAGCTTCAATGATTGAGGAAGCTTCATCTAGTGGATATGAAGCCCTATTGAGCAACAATTGAATCACCTTGATGTTCACTTGAAAGGCCATGAACTGATGATTTGGAGCTCTTTTGATTGAAATCCCACCTCGCTTAGGAAGCTTGGGAGATGATTCATTCTTGCTTGAAAAGGCCTAGAGAAGGTGCGTGCAAAGTTAATTTGAGTTTGATGGAGAAATAGGGAAGTTAGGTCATAAATGGGAGTGTCCTATTTCGACGATGAATGGCATTTTGATCAAGAATGAGCTTGGGAGCTTAGGAATGGCTCTAGCTCATCTTGGGTAGCTAAGGCTCGAGGAATGATTTTGTGTGTGTTTGAGTGGAAATGAGGGGTTTATACCCCTTCATCTTGATTGGATGGTGGGATCGAGGTTGGCTTTTAGTGGTCATTCAACAATCTCATGGAGTAGTGGGTGGCAGGGAGGAGGTGAGTTGGCTCGGCTTGGTTGGTTGAAAGTGTGGAGATGGCTACAAAAGAGGAATCATGTGTGTCCTAATGGGGAGGGTGAGGTGATTTCACCTCCCATGGGTCATGGCCAACCCAACACCCCTTGCTGGGTGTGTCCTAGTGCCTAGGTGGACCATTGGGAGAGTACCAAGTGGCCAAGGAATGGAAATGACCACTTACATGGGTGATTTATCTAATGTGATGCCCTTGACCTAAGGGTAGAATGATCATTTGGCATTGGATTTGATTTGGGTAGATTTGAAATGAGCCAAAAGTGGGTTAGAAATTTCAAGTCAATTAGAGTTGATTTGGTTATTTTGGCTCAATTTGACTAATTTAGGTCAAATTTAGGTTGTCAAGTTGACCAATTGGTCAAATTAGGTCAAACCAAGGTGTCAAGTTCATATGATCATTTGGGATGTTTTGGTTCAATTGGTTTGGTTTAGTTTGGCTTAGATTTGATTTTGGCTCATTTGAATTCATTTGGGTCAAATGGTTAAGTTGACCAATTTGACCAAATTGGCCATTGGGTTGGGTGTTGGTTTGATTTAGTTGACCAATTGAAGATTATTGTAGGCTTTAATTTCAATTAATTTGATTTGGTTTATTTAGGCCAACTTGAACATTTAGGTCAATTTGGCCTAAGTAGGTCAATTGGGTTTAATTGGGTCCAATCATGGCTTTGGTCAAGTTCAACAATCAATTTGGAATGAACTTGAGCCATTGGTTGCAATCAATTTGGTTTTTATTTTGATTTGACCCAATTTGGTCTTTTAGGTCAATTTGGGTCAACTTAGGTCAAGATGGCCAATTGGGTTTGGTTTTACTCAATTGAAGGTCAAGTCATATTCAAATATTGATTTTGATTTGGTATGAATCATTGGTTTCAAGGGATTTGGCTTAGGATGTAATTTGGCTAGTTTGGGTTCATATGGGTTAAGGGGTTGACTTGGTCAAATAACCAAATTAACTTGGTTTGACCTAATTTGTGACGATTGATCAACCTAGGGTGATCAACAATCATGTTGGGAGGTTTTGATGGGCTTAGTTCAATCCAATTCATGTAGGATTAGAACTTGGCTTAAATAGGTCAATTGGCTACTTTGGGTCAAGTGGACCAATTGGGTTTAGTTGGCTTGATTTTGAGTTTGATTTAGTTGAATTTATATATGGGTTTTGGATTGAAATATAAATTCAATTGCAATTGGCTTGGGTTCAAATGGGTTTTGGTTCATTTGAATATTTCAAGTCAAAAGGGTTAATTTGGGTTAATTTTGGTTTGGCTTGATGATTATAGATTTCATTTATATTTATAAATATGATTGAAGGCATGACTTATTCATGAGAAGATCAATTGAATTTGGTTTTTAGAATGAAAACATTTGGCTTAGTCCATGGAGTTGAGTCATGTGGCTTAAGTTTTGATTTTGATTTGGTTTTATTTAGTTTTGATGATTTAAATGTATATTTCATTTAAATTTGTGAAGATGATTGAAAATATGATGATGAGAAAATCAATTGAGTTTGACTTGATTTGGATTAAGAGTTGGCTAAGTCCATGGGATAGGTAATATGGCTGGAAGGGTTTTGATTTAATTTGATTTAGTTTCATTTATTTTTGATCAATTGAATGTAGATTTGGTTTATATTTAGGAAGATGATTGAAGATATAAATTGATTAGGAGAAAATCAATTAATTTTGGATTGATTTAGATTAAGAGTTAGCTAAGTCCATGGGATAGGTCATATGGCTTAGAAGGGTTTCAAGTTTGATTTGATCATGGGCTTCAATCATTTGGTTTTGGAATTTGGGTTTGGATTTGGATTTGAATTTGATGTTTGAATTGAACGAGGTTTGGTTTGAGAAGGTGAACATGGATTGGATTTGGGTTGTAGGTGGATTATCCTAATCCCTAAGGCATAACCTAATCCTATGGTTAACCCTTCTAAGTCTTTAGCTTAGCTTAAGTGTTTACCTAATTATTAGAAGTGACTGGAAGTCTTAGTATCTAACACTCCTAAGTCTAAGATGGGAAGATTGAATCCACACTCCAAAAGTGAGGTCAATGTGCCTTAGCTCTATAGTGTTGCCCTTGGAGATAGATGATTGGAAGATCAAAAGCCAAGTTTCACACTATAGACTGATACATCTTTCAACGCTTTGCTTGGGAGACCATGGATACATGAGAATAATATAGTTCCATTCTCTACATCGTGTATGAAGTTTGTGAGGTAGATCATCTACGTGTCAAAGGAGATCTCAAGTCATTTATAGTTCAGGTCGCATATATGAGGATGCGCTTACTACCTCCTCAAAATCAACAAGTCTATTCTCATGAACTTAGCTAAAGTTTAAAAATAAAAGAAAAGAAAAAAGAAAGAGAAAAGAAAAAGAAAAGAAAAGAAAAATGAAAAAAGAAAATAAAAGGGAGTGAAATAGACTTGGAGGAGGAAGTGGAGCGACATTAGATTCCACCCATAGTTCTTACTCCATTCAACATATGGGTAGGACTACCTAACCTCCACCACTGAGAGGAAGAGGCTTAAGAGGTCCCAAGGGTGGAAAACCTCCAAATTGGTCATCCAATAAGATATATCTACCAGAGTACTACTATCCATATAGACTTAGAATCTAGTTCATAGGATGAGTATTATAGCACAAGACACCAGCTCTTCTCAGTAGATTCCCTTGGAGGTGGAACTTGAGCCGATAGCGATGAAGACCAGGCTCCAAAGCAATGCATAAGTTTATTCAAGTCTATATGTGAAACAGTTAGGCATCAGTTGGGAACCGTAGCTCTAACCCCACTTTCCTCTCAAAAAGCTAAGAGTTTGGTAGTTAAGAAAGCCCCTAAGTCATCCATAGGTGTGAAGAGTTAGAGGTTCTTTCTGGGAGCATCATCCTCAAGTCAAGAAGTTGATGTAGAAC
>JAKCPB010000174.1:0-102082 GCA_021442155.1 Cymbidium sinense
CTAAAACTGAAGCCTAGCTAAAATTAAAACCTAGAATAAAACCTAAATAACTAAATAAAATAAATAAATAAAATAACCTAAACCTAAACTAAACTAAATAAACTAAATAAAAAAATAAACCTAAAATAAACCTAAACCTAAACCTAACCTAAACAAAACTAAACGTAAACCCTAAACCTAAACTAAATAAACTAAAACTAAAATAAATAATCCTAAATTAAATAAAATAAACCTAAACCTAAACCTAAACCTAAACCTCAACCTAAACTTAAACTAAATGAATAGATAAATGAACTAAACTAAATAAAAGAAAACTTAAACCTAAAATAAACAAACCTAAACTAATCCTAAATAAATAAGCCTAAAATAAAAAATAAACTAAATAAATGAAATTAAATAATAAAACCAAAACTAAACCAAAACCTAAAAAATAAAAATACTCATAAACCCTAAATAAATAAAAAATAAAATAAATAAACTAAATAAACCTAAACCTAAATAAACTTAAACTAAACTAAATAAATAAAATAAACCTAAACTAAACTAAAATAAACTAAATTTAAACTAAAACCTAAACTAAAATAAACTAAATAAAACCTAAACCTAAATGAACCTAAACCTACATAAACAAAATAAACTAAATAAATAAACTAAATAAAATAAAATAAAATTAAACTAAAATAAACCTAAACCTAAACCTAAACTAAAACTAAATAAACCTAAACCCCAAACCTAATCCTAAAAATAAACTAAACCTAAACCTAAATAAAACTAAATAAAACCTAAACCTAAAATAAAATAAACCCAAAACTAAAAAAATAAACTAAATAAACCTACAATAATAACAACAACAATACAAGCCTTTATCCCACTATGGGTCACATGAATCCTTCGTCTCCCTTGTATATTGTGTCAAATTCTCATTTAATTCAAGTATACTAAGGTCATTTTTTATACATCTTAACCAAGTCTTTTTAGGTCTACCTCTACCTTTCTTAACATAAGGCAAATCTAATGCATCTACTCTTCTAACCGGATCATCGAATGGCCGACGCTTTATGTGGCCAAACCATCTAAGGAGACTCTCTCTAATCTACCTGAGCTACTCCAACTTTTTTTGAACATACACATTTTGCATTTTATCTCTAAGAGTAAAGCCACTCATCCACTGAGCATCCTCATCTTTGTAACACTTAACTTAGTCTTATGCTTCCCTTTTATTGGCCAACATTCCATAAGTCATTGCAGTCTTACCACCATCTTATAAAATTTTCCCTCAAGTTTAAGTGGAACTTTTCTATCACACAACAAGGCATGCACTTAGTCCAACATGAATTCTACTAATAACATCTCCATCTATTTTACCATCATTTTGAACAATAGAGCCTAAATCTAATCTCACTCTTATTAATGACTTGTTCACCTAATGTCACAACACTACTAGAACTTCTACAACTAAAATTTCACTCCATATATTCAATTTTAGATCTACTACGAAAACCTTTAAACTCTAATGTTGACCTCCATAATTTAAGTTTCTCTTGGACTCCCTCTCTAGTCTTATCAACAAGAAGAATGTCATCAACAAAAAGCATACACCAAGGTACATCTTCCTGTAAATGCCTAGTAAGGACATCCATAACTAAAGCATAAAAGATAAGGCCTTAAAGCTGATCCTTGATGTAATCCAATTGAAATAGGAAAATATTTTATCAATCCTCCTTGTATTTGGACACAAATGCTCTAGTATACATATCCTTAATGACTTGAATATAACCAATATTAACTCCTTTCGTTTAGAACTCTCCAAAGAACATCTCTTGAAACTTTATCATAAGCTTTCTCTAAATCAATAAATATCATATGTAGATCCTCCTTTATTTATACTTCTCCATCAATTCTCTTAACAAATGTGTAGCATCCATAGTAGATCTACTTGGCATGAAACCAAACTGATTGTGAGAAACTTTTGTATCACATCATAACCTATGCTCAATTACTCTTTCCCATAATTTTAATGTATGACACATTAATTTAATTCCTCTATAATTTGCACACTCTTGTGCATCACCTTTATTCTTAAATATAGGAACCAATAAACTCTTTCTCCACTAATCTGGCATCTTTTTAGTCTTTAAAATAGCATTAAAAAGATTTGTAAGCCAAGAAATTCCTTTATCTCCTAAACATTTCCACACGTCTATTGGAATATCATGAGGTCCTACTATTTTCAACATTTCATTTTCTTTAAAGCTTCTCTAACTTTAGATTTACTAATCGATGATACAAATAAAATTCTCTATTTTTGTTTAGGGTATTAAGGTTGCTAAAATCAATCATACTTTCAGATCCTTCATTGAAAAGTTTATCAAAATACCTCATCCACCTATTTCCAATATCCTTTTCTAAGAAAAACACTTTATTATTTTCATCCTTAATACACCTCACTTGAACTAGGTCTTTACTTCTCCTATCTCTTTGGTTGGCTAACTTATACATACATCTTTCACATTCTTTGGTATCTAATCTATTGTATAAATCACTAAAAGCTAAATATTTTGCATCAAATAAAATAAATAAACCTAAATAAATAAAATAATATAAAATAAACTAAATAAATAAAAATAAAATAAAATAAAATAAGAACCTAAACTTGAACCCAAACCTAAACCTAAAATAAAAACCTAAACATAAGCCTAAACTAAAAATAAAAATAAAAATTAACTAAATAAATAAAATAATAAACTAAAATAAAATAAATAAAATAAAATTACATAAAAATATATTTAATATAAAATAAACTTAAATAAATAAAATAAAAAATAAACAAACTAAATAAATAAAATAAACCTAAACTAGACCTAAAAAATAAACCTAAACCTAAACCTAAACCCAAAATAAAATAAAACTAAATAAACTAAACTAAATAAAACCTAAACCTTAATCTAAATAAACTAAATAAATAAACCTAAGCCTAAACCTAAATAAATAAATAAACCTAAACCTAAACCTAAATCTAAACTAAACCAAAAACAAAATAATGAAATAAAATTAAACCTAAGCCTAAACCTAAACTAAATAAAACTAAAACTAAATAAACCAAAAATAAAATAAACTAAACTACTAAAATAAATATACCTAAATCAAATAAAATAAACCTAAGAAATAAACCTAAATAAACATAAATAAATAAACTAAATAAACTAAACTAATAATATGAAAATAGAAACTAAAATAAAAACTAAAATAAAAAATACCTAAACCTAAACCTAAACTAAAATAAACTAAAAACTTAAACCTAAACCAAAATAAACAAACTACAAAAAAAATAAACCTAAACCTAAATAAAACCTAAACCCTAAACCTAAACTAAACTAAATAAACCTAAAAAATAAACCTAAACCTAAACTAAATAAACTAAACTAAACTAAAAAATTTAAAATAAATAAACTAAATAAATATTAAATAAAAACTAAACCTAAAACCTAAACCTAAATATAAACCTAAACTAAAATAAAACCTACACTAAACTAAAAAAAAAATAAACCTAAAATAAATAAATAAATAATAAAATAAACCTAAACCTAAACTAAACTAAAATAAAACCTAAAAAATAAATAAAACCTAAACTAAAATAAAACAAAAAAATAAATTAAAGTAAAAAATAAATAAACCTGCACCTAAACTAAATAAAAAAAAAACTAAACCTAATTTTTAAAAAAATTTTAAAAACCTCAAACCCTAAACCCAAACCCTAAACCTAAACACTAAACCCTAAATACTAAAAAAACTAAACCTAAATCTTAAAAACCTAAACCCTAAACCTAAACCTAAAAACAACCCTAAACCCTAAACCCTAAACCCAAACCCTAAAATAACAAAATGAAAAAAACCCCTAACCCTAAATGCTAAAACTAAACCTAAACCACAACCCTAAACCCTAAACCCTAAACCCTAAACCTAAACTAAACTAAACTTAAACCTAAACTAAACTAAACTAAACTAAAATAATAAAAAACTAAACCTAAACTAAAATAATAAATAAAATAAATAAACATAAATAAATAAATAAATAAAATAAAATAAATAAATAAACTAAATAAACCTAAATCCTAAAAAAAACTAAACTAAATTAAACTAAAAAACCTAAATTTAAACTTAAACTAAATAAAAATAAAAATAAATCTAAATCTAAATCTAAAACTTAAGTTTTTTTTAAAAAAAACTAAAAAACCCTAAACTTTAAACCCTAAACCATAAACAAATAGTAAAACCCTAAATAAACACTAAACCATAAACCCTAAACCCTAAATCCCAAACCCTAAACCCCAAACCCAAAACCCTTAAAACCTAAAAACCTAAACATAAACTACATAAAATTAAAAAATAAAATAAATAAATAAACCAAAACCTAAATAAAATTTAATAAATAAAATAAAATAGAAATCTAAACTAAAACTTAAACTAGACCTAAACCTAAACCTAAAAATAAAACAAAATAAAAATAAAATAAATAAAAACCTAAACTAAACTAAAAAATTAAAATCCTAAATAAAATAAAACCCAAATGTAAAATAAAAGTAAAATAAACATAAAAATAAAATAAAATAAAATAAAAATTGAATAAAAACCAAAACCTAAAAAAACCAAAATAAATAAAAAAAATAAACCTAAACCCTAAATAAAACCCTAAACCTAAAATAAATAAAATAAAATAAACCTAAAACTAAAATAAATAAAACCTAAACCTAAACCTAAAATAAACTAAGCCTAAACCCTAAACTAAATATAATAAAATAAACTAAAAATAAACCTAAACAAAACTAAAAAATAAAACCTAGAAATAAACCTAAAATAAAACATAAACCTAAACCTAAAAAAATAAAATAAAACCTAAACCTAAAACTAAACTAAAAAAACCTAAACTAAAATAAATAAACCTAAAATAAATAAACTAAACTAAATAAAAAACTTAAATAAAAATAAAATAAATTAACATAAATAAAAATAAACTAAATAAACTTAAACTTACAATTTTACTTAATTAAACTAAACCCTACACTTAATCCTACCCCACCACTATCCTAACTTAAACCCCACCCAAACCCTAAACTTAAACCTACCTAAACCCACCTAAACTCCACTAACCCCAACCTAAACCATCCTAAACCACTAAACCCTAAACCCTAATAACCCAAAAACCTCCACCTAAACCCCTAAACCCTAATAAACTTAACTCCCTAAACCTAAACTAAACCAAAACCTTAAACCCACCACCTAAACCCTAAACCTAAATGGTCCTAAAATATAAAGCCTAAACTAAATAAAATCTAAAATAAAATAAATAAAAACTTAAACCTAAATAAAATATAAAATAAAATAAACCTAAACTAAACCTAAATAAAATATAAAATAAAATAAAAATAAAATAAAATAAAATAAATGCCTAAACAAACTAAAAAATAAAATAAACCTAAAACTAAAACAAAATAAAACTAAACTTAAAATAAAAATAAAATAAACTAAAGTAAAATAAAATAAAACTAAATAAAACTTAACTAAAAATAAAAAAAATAAATAATAAAAAAATAAACCCTAAACTAAAAAAAGCCTAATCCTCAAATAAACAAAATAAAACAAAATTAAACCTAAACTAAAATAAACTAAACTAAAAGAAATATAACCTAAACCTAAGCCCAAAATAAACTAAATCAAAACCATAAACAAGATAAAAAAAACTATAAATAAACCTAAACCTAAACTAAAAAATAAAACCTAAAAATAAAAATAAAATAAAAACCTAAAACCTAAACCTAATCTTAAAATAAAAAATAAAACCTAAACCTATAAAATAAAATAAAAATAAAAATAAATTAAAAGAATAAACATAAACATAAACCTAAACTAAAATAAAAAATTAAAATAAAATAAATAAACCTAAAATAAATAAACTAAACTAAATAAAATAAAAAAAATAAACCTAAAAGAAATAAATAAAGTAAATAAATTTAATTAAATAAACTAAATAAACCTAAACTCTTGGGTTTTAATTTTAAAAAATACCCCACTAAACCCTAAATCCCAAAATCCTAAACCCTAAATCTAATCCCTCCCTAAAACTAACCCTAAACCCTAAATTAAACCTTAACTCCCTAAATCTTAAACCCCTAAACCCTACCAAACCTAAAACCCACAAAACCTAAACCCTAAACTATTTAAACCAAACCCTAAACCCTAAATGCTACACTAAACCCTAAACCCTAAACCTCTTAAACCAAAACCCTAAACCTAAACCTTCCCTAAACCACACCTACACCTAAACCTAAACCTAAATAAATACCAAACTAAAAATAAAATAAATAAATAAACCTAAACCTAAAATAAATAAAATAAATAAACCTAAACCTAAACCTAAATAAAATATAAATAAAAATAAAATAAACTAAAATAAAAAATAAATAAACTTAAAAATAAAGTAAACCTAAGAATAAAAAAACTAAATGTAAAATAAAAATAAAATAAACCTAAAATAAAGTAAAATAAAAACTAAAAAAAACCTAAACGTTAGAAATAAACGTAAAAAGATAACCTCAAAATAAATAAAAAATAAAACCTAAACCCTAAACTAAAAAAGAAAATTTAAACTTAAAATCAAAATATAATAAAATAAACCTAAACTTTAACTAAAATAAATTAAATTATAATAAATAAAAGCTGAACCTAAACCTAAAATAAACTAAACCTAACCTAAACCCTGAACTAAATAAAATAAAATAAACTTTAAACCTAAACCTAAACTAAAAATAAAACCTAAAAGTAAACCTAAAATAAAACCTAAAACTTAAGCCTAAAATAAAATAAAAAATAAAACTCAACTAAAAGTAAAACTAAACCTAAACTAAAAAAGAAAACCTAAAAATAGCCTAAAACCTAAACCAAAAAATAAAATAAAAACCTAAACTTCAACCTAAAAATAAAAATAAAGCCTAAACCTAAAAAGAAAATAAAAGATAAAACTCAATTAAAAAACTAAACATAAACTTAAACCTAAAAAATAAACTAAAATAAAAAACCTAAACTAAAATAAATAAATCTAAAATAAATTAACTAAATTAAATGAAAATAAAAAATAAAATTAAATAAAAATAAAAAATAAATTAAACTAAAATAAATAAAAAATAAACTAAATAAACTAATTTAGCCTAAACCTACTGGTTTACTTAATTAAAAAAAACCCTAAACCCTAAATCCTAAACCCTAAACCCTAAACAAAATTAACCTAAATCCTAAACACTACACTAACCCTACTAACCCAACCTAAATCTAACCTAAACCCTAAAACCACCCTAAAATAAAAGCACTCTAACACCCTAAACCCAAACCTAAACCCTAAACCCACAAACCATAAATTAAAACCCAAACTAAACCCTAAACCTAACCTAAACCCACCCTAAACTAAAAAACCCTAAACCCTAAACCCTAAAACCTAAACCCTAAACCTAAACTAAATAAACCCTAAGAATGGGTAAACCTTACGGAGAACATCACCATCGCTCATTCTTATGAAGGCGAGGGAGGAGGTGGAGTTATTAGTGGTGGTGGGGATCTGAGGTGTTGGTGGATATATCAGGTGGTGGTGGTTATGGAGGCGAGGAGCGGAGGTTACATGGAGGTCATCTCCATTGTGTATTGTCTCAAATTCTCATTTAATTCAAGTATACTATAGTCAATTTTATTCATCTTAAGCATGTCTTTTAGGTCTACCTCTACCTTTCTTAACATAAGGCAAATCTAATGCATCTACTCATTTAACTAGGTCATTGGATGACCAACACTTTATGTGGCCAAACCATCTAATGTGACTCTTTCTAATCTTATCTGCCACTAGAGCTACTCCAACTTTTTCTTGAACTTACTCATTTTGCATTTTATCTCTAAGAGTAAATCCACTCATCCACCTAAGCATCCTCATCTCTACAATGCTTAACTTAGTCTCCTGCTTCTATTATTGCCAACATTACCATAAATCATTGCAGGACTTACCACCATCTTATAAAATTTTCCTTAAGTTTAGGTTTTTTATCACACAATAGGCCAAATGCATTCCTCCACTTCCATCCAACTTGAATTCCACTAATAACATCTCCATCTATTTCACCATCATTTTGAACAATAAAGCCTAAATATCTCAATCACTCACTCTTTTAATGACTTGTTCACTTAATGTCACAACACTACCACTTCTTAACTATAAAATTACACTCCATATATTAGTTTTAGATCTACTTAAATAGACTCTACTCTCTATAATTCAAGTTTCTCTTGGACTCCTTCTCTAGTCTTATCATTGTCATCAAAACCATACACCAAGGTACATCTTCATAAATGCCTAGTAAGAACATCCACAACTAAAGAAAAAATAGATAAGAGCTTAAAGTGATGTAATCCAACTGAAATAGGAAAATATTTTGTCAATCCTCCTTATGTTTGGACACAAGTAACAACTCGTATATATTATGACTTGAATATAACCAATATTAACTCCTTTATTTTCTAGAACTCTCCAAAGAACATCTCTTCAAACTTTATCATAAGCTTTTCTCAAATCAATAAATATCATATGTAGATCCTCCTTGCCTTCTCTACTTCTCCATCAAATCTCTTAATAACTGTATAGCATCCATAGTAGATCTATCTGGCATGAAACCAAATTGATTGTGAGAAACTTTTGTTTCACATCGTAAGCTAAGCTCAATTACTCTCTCTCCCATAATTTTAATTTGTGACATATTAACTTAATTCCTCTATAATTTGCACACTATTGTGCATCACCTCTATTCTTAAATATAGGAATCAACAAACTCTTTCTCCACTCATCTGGCATCTTTTTAGTCTTTAAAATAAAATTAAAAGATTTTTGCCAAGCAATTCCTTGATCTCGTAAACATTTCCACACTTCTATTGGAATATCATCAGGTCCTACTATTTTTTCACATTTCATTTTCTTTAAAGCTTCTCTAACCTCAAATTTACTAATATGATGAAAAAAAACAAAATTCTCTATTTTTGTTTAAGGTATTAAGGTTACAAAATTAATCATTTTTCAAATCCTTCATTGAAAAGTTTATCAAAATACATCATCCACCTATTTTCAATATCATTTTCTAAGAAAAGCACTTTATGATTTTCATCATTAATACACCTCAATTGAGCTAGATCTTTACTTCTCCTATCTCTTTGATTAGCTAACTTAAACATACATCTTTCACCTTCTTTGGTATCTAATCTATTATACAAATCACTAAAAGCTAAGTTTTTTGCATCATATACTGCTTTCTTGGAATCTCTACGTGCAACTTTATATTTTCCCAATTCACTGAGGTTTTACATCTAAACCAAGTTTTATAACAACACTTCTTATTAATTTATTATTTCTTGCACATTCTCCACCACCAACTATTTTTTATGAAAAGAAGTTTTTCCTTTTGATTCTCCAAGCACATTTTAGCAACTTAATTTCACTTGCTACTTTTCCCACATAACATTAGCCTTATGAACATCTAAATTCTAAGCTCTTGTAGCTTGTTCTTAAAATTTTATTAGTGTTCTTTAAGTGCCTCTAATCCTAGGACAATAATTTGATTTATTTTCATCTTCCAATCTTTCATCTTAAAATCTAAAACTAATGGATGTTGGGTATTTAAACTTTGACTTGGAATGATCTTACAATCTTTACGATTTAAATGATCTATTTTTCTTACCAAAAAATAATCAATCTGTGTTTTACTAGATCAACTTTTATAAGTAATAATATGCTCATCTCTTTTCTTAAATAAAGTATTAGCAACTACAAAATCATAGGCTAAAAAATTTAATATATACCTACCTTCTTCATTAGACTCCAAATCCATAACCACCATGAATACTTTTAAAATCTTTACCAATCTACCAACATTTCCATTTAAATCTCCTCCAATAAATACTTTTCTTCAAGTATCTTTTGTATTAATCCCTCAAATTCATTCCAAAATTTTCTTTTAAGCCTACATCCAAACCTACTTGAAGAGCATAAACACTTATAACATTGATAATCTTAGTATCAATAATAATTCTTAAGTTATAATTCTATCTCCATCTATTAATATTTATAACATTATTCTTCAAACTTTAACCTATAATCACACCTATGCCATTTCTAATTCGACTTCTACCTGAATACCAAAGTTTAAACCCTAAACTATCTATCTTCTTGGCTTTCTTCCCAGCACATTTAGTTTCTTGAACACATAACATATTTATCTTCCGATGAACCATAATATCTATTAAATTCATTAGTTTACCTGTAAGAGAACCTATATTTCAAGTTCCTAACCTAATTCTAGTTTCATGGACTAACCTCTTCGCCGCATCCATCCATAATGTGAGAACCATTGCGTATTTAACACTGCACCCGGACGTCGATGCAGCATCCCTTACACATTTTTCACTATATTCGTGCCATGCATAAACTAGGGGATGCCATAGCATTAACATAATATTTTGAAGGATTCATGTCATGACTAATTCGACAAGTTTTACATAAATAAAATTAAATTAAACCTAAAATAAAAAAAAATAAAATAAACTTAAAATAAAATAAAATAAAACTAAATAAAAACATAAATCTAAAATTAATAAAAAATAACCTAAACCCTAAACTAAAATAACTTGAACCTAAAATAAAAATAAAATAAACCTAAACTTAAACTAAAATAAACTAAACTAAAATAAATAAAACCTAAACCTAAAATAAACTAAACTAAACATAAACTTAAACCTAAACCTAAACCTTAAATAAAATAAGATAAGCTAAAAATAAACTTAACGTAAACTAAAAATAAATCTTAAAAATAAACCAAAATAAAAACCTAAATAAATAAAATAAAATAAACCTAAAAATAAAATAAAAATAAAACTAAACCAAAAAATAAAAAACATAAACTTAAAATAAACTAAAATAAAAAAACCTAAACTAAAATAAATAAACTAAAATAAAATAAAAATAAAATAAACCTATAGAAATAAAAATAAAATAAACTAAAATAAATAAAAAATAAACTAAATACACCTAAAACTTAGGGGTTTACTTAATTTGAAAGAAAATAAAATAATATAATAAGAATAAAAACCATAAAAAACCTAAACCTAACCCAAACCCCATAACCCTAAACCAACTAAACCCTAAACCCAAAACCCTAAACCCTAAACCTCTAAACCCTAAACTACTAAAACCTAAAACCTACTAAAAACACTAAACCTTAAACTGAACCTAAACAGGCACACCACTAAACCTACCTAAACTAAAACAAAATAAACCTAAAATAAATAAATAAAAACCAAACCTCATAAAATAAAATAAAATATAAATAAAACCTAAACTAAACCTAAAAAATCTAAAGTAAAATAAAATAAAAATAAACTAAAATAAATACTAAACTAAAAAAAATAAACCTAAAATAAAGACTAAATAAAATAAATAAAATGTAAAATAAAATAAAGTAAAATAAAACCTAAACCTAATAATAAACCTAAATACCTAAAATAAATAAAAATAAAAATAAAGCCCTAAACTAAAAAAACCTAAACCTAAAATAAACCTAAACATAAACTAAATAAACTAAACTAAAATAAAATAACTAATAAATAAACTAAACCCTAAACTAAATAAAATAAAATAAACTAAAATAAACCTAAACAAATAATAATAAATAAAATAACCCTAAAATAAACCTAAAACCTAAACCTAAACTAAATAATAAAATAAAACTAAATAAACCTAAACCTAAACAAAATAAATAAACTAAACCTAAAATTAAAACCTAAAACCTAAACCTAAGAATAAAATAAAACCTAAACCTAAATAAAATAAAAAAAAAATAAAATAAACTAAAATTGGCATAAACCTAAACTAAACCTAAATTAATAAAAAAAACCTAAACTAAATTAAATAAAAATAAAATAAACTAAACTAAATAAATAAAATAAACTAAATAAATAAATAAACTAAATAACCTAAACTTGGGTTTGTAATCTAAAACCCCTACCCTAAACCCTACTAAATACCAAACCCACAACCACTGTAAAACCTGACTAAACCTAAACTCCACAAATCATACTAAACCCTAAACCCTGACCATGACCCCACCCTACCACTCCACTTTAACTAACCTAAAACTCCTTAAACCCAATCTTTAAACCCTAACCTTAAACCATAAAACAAGCTAAATAAAGCCAAAATCCTAAACCCTGGGCCTAAACCATAAACCTAAAACCCTAACTAAAACCACAAACCCTAAACCTAACCCTGACCCTAAACCAAAAACCATAAACCTACCATAAACCACAAACCACAACCCTAAACCCTAAACCTGCCCAAACCCTAAACTAAACCAAAAAGTAACTAAATAAATTAAAAAATAAACCTAAACCCTAAAACCAAATAAACCGAAACCCAAAGAATGGGCATAACCTTGACGACAGGACCATCACCGCCAACCAGGCATAGACTACATCTCGTAGTGGAGGTGATGGCAGAGGCGACAGTTATCACCGTGGTAGTTGGGGATCTATAGGTTCTGGTGGATATGGAGGTGGTCGGAGTAGTGGTCATTATGGAGGATGGAGAACCGTAGGAAGTTACAACTATGGTGGTGGCGAGGGAGAGATCGAGGGTATGATGGTGGATCCCGCTACTCGAGAGGTCAGGGTGGTTCTAATGGGAACTGGTGCAACTAAATAATGTCGATCTAATCTGTAGCTTATGGAACCGTGTCTTAAAAGTAGAGATAATTCTAGTTGTCTAGGATTTTTGAGTTTCTCTATGCGTGCACATTTTTTATCTATGTCGTCGCTTTTGTCTTAGGAAACTTGGTGTGTTACTTGGTTGATGAAATCGGAAAGAAGAAATGTTGAATCTGAATTTGTTCTCTTTTAAAAAAATAAAAAGAAAAACCCTTAACCCTAAACTAAAACCTGAACCCTAGACATGACTACAAACCTAAACCCTAAACCCTAGACAAACCTAAACCCTAAACCTAAACCCTAAAACCCTAATCCACTAAATCCTAAACCATAAACCCTAAACCATAAACCTTAAACACTAAACCCTAAAGCCTAAACCCTAAACACCAAACTAGAAACCCTAAACCCTCAACAAACCCCAAAGCCAAAAAAAAAAAACCTAAACCTAAACAAAATAAAACCTAAAATAAAATAAATAAAAAAAAACCTAAACCAAAATAAAGTAAATAAATAAAATAAAAAAAACCTAAACCTAAACCTAAACCAAAAAATAAACTAAAACTAAAACTAAATTAAAATAAAATAAATAAAAACCTAAACTAAACTAAAAATAAAAAAACTAAAAAAAAAATAAACTAAAATAAAAATAAAATAAAAAACTAAATAAAACCTAAACCTAAAATTAAACCTAAAATAAAACTTAAAATTAAACCTAAACCTAAACTTAAATAAACTAAACTAAAATAAATAACATAAACCTAAACTTAAAATAAACTAATCCTCAGCTAAACTTAAACCCTAAAAAAATAAAATAAACTAAAAAATCTTAAACCTAAACTAAAAATAAAACCTAAAAATAAACCTAAAGTCAACCTAAACCTAAAAAAATAAAATAAAACCTACACCTAAACTAAAATAAAACAAAACCTAAACCTAAAAATAAAATAAAATAAAACTAAACTAAAATATAAACCTACCTAAATCTAAAATAAACTAAAACTAAACATAAAATAAATAAATAAACCTAAAATAAATAAATAAATAAATATAAATAATACCTAAATAAAACTAAAATAAATAAAGAATAAACTATAAACTAAATAAACTAAATAAACCTACATGGTTTACTTAATTTAAAAAATATAAATTAAAAATTAAAAAAAACCCTACCCTAAACCCTAAAACTAACCCCACCCACTGACCCTACTACCTGACCCTAAATCTTAAACCCTAAACATTAATTCTAAACCTAAACTAAACCTAAACCCTAAACCACTAAACCCTACTAAACCCACTCCTATACCACACCCCAAACTGAGCCACCCAAACTAAACCATAAAACCTAAAACCTAAACTTAAACTAAATAAAACCTAAAAAATAAAATAAATAAATAAAATAAAAAATATAATAAAATAACAAACTTAAACCTAAATCTAAATGTAAAAATAAAATAAAATCAAGAAAAAACTAAATTAAAATAAAATAAATAAAAACCTAAACTAAACTTCAAAATAAAATAAAACTAAAATTAAAAACCTAAATAAAATTAAAATTAGATGTAAAATAAAAATAAAATAAACCTAAAATGAAATAATATAAAAACTAAATAAAAATCTAAACCTAAAATAAACCTAAAATAAATAAATAAAAAAAACCTAAACTAAACTAAAACTTAAACCTAAAAAAAATAAAATAAAATAAACCTAAACCAAAACTTAAATAAATACCCACCTAAACCTAAAAATAAACTAAACCTAAATCCTAAACTAAATAAAATAAAATAAACTAAAATAAACTTAAACCTAAATTAAAATAATACCTAAAATAAACCTAAAATAAACTCCTAAAACCTAAACCTAAAAGATAAAATAAATGCCTATACTAAACCCAAAAATAAAAGATAAAAACTAAACATAAAAAATAAAATCAAAATAAAACTTAACTACAAAATAAGCATAAACCTAAACCTAAACCTAAAAAATGAACTAAAATAACTAAGATAAATTAAAATAAATAAACCTAAAATAAAAAAACTAAACTTAATAAAAATAAAATATAAACTTAAATAAAAATAAAATAATAAAATAAACTAAAATAAAAAAATAAACTAAAGGAACTAAATAAACCTAAACCTATCGATTTACTTAATATTTTAAAAAAAATCCTAAAGCCTAAACCCTAAAAACCCTAAACCCTAAAGCATAAGCAGTAAACCCTAAACCCTAAATCCTAAAAATATAAACCCTAAAACCCTAAACTCTATACCCTAAACCATAAAAACCTAAAAACCTAAAAACCTAAAAACCTAAGAACAAAAATCTAAACTAAATAAAACTTATTAATCAAATAAATAAAAAAACCAAAACCTAAATAAAATAAAACCAAAACCAAAATAAACCAAAATAAAATTGCTCTAATGATAAACTCTCTAATTAAAATTACTTTTGGGTTGTTGCTCATTTTCTGTAATCATATCTACTTTGTTTATATTGTAATCCATCTATTGTCTAATACCTTCTTGGATTGGAATGCCATTTTGTTGGTGTACTATGTCCGATGTTACCTATTGCTACTTTAAGACTTTGGATGTTTGTGGATTTGGTTTATCGATTATATTTAACTACTACCTGCTATAATATCCCTTTTGTCATATTGTGCGATCACTATGCCTTATCAACCTACTTGATCATAAACTATGGTTGGTATACTCAATGACTTATTTTGGCAATGTATTTCTCCAAGATTTATAGGATATTACTTATATGAATGTTCCTTATGTGGTAGTTTTAAAGGTTGATTTGTTCCTTGAGCTTCTATCAATCTTCTTGTCTCGGTTTTGCCATGCAACAAACTTGGATTTTCTCAATGGATCATTATCTGCATTCTGTGATTGTGGGTAATTTTGTATTCATTGATTTTTGGTTTTCTATTTTCCTTTTCCAGCAAGATGCCAACATTTGGATTGTTGTTTGTCCTTTATGTGGTCTTTCTCCATTTGTTATGTTACATGCCTTTTTAAATATCCTGTTATCTGGAAGGGCATCAATGGTTTATCTTATAAGCATAATGGGATTATTGGCAATCCTATTGGTTATTATTGTCACTATCACTGTTGGATTATCGATTAAGCACCACATTCGACGATTTCTCAATGTAATTTTCTTGGGGTATGCTATTCATTATCTATCCTTCCATTTACTTATATATGATTTTGTGGCCTCTTGGCCACTAGTTGGTCTTAGCGTCTTGTTTATTGGTATACTAGGTGTCTTTCATTTACCTTGTTCAACATGTTGTCGATTGCTTATGGACTTTGAACCCCTTTTGGTCTTTTAGTTTATCATGACTAATGTGATCTATCATATATCATTGCATTTCTTTCATCCTCTCTCTCGATAAACATCTGTTCTCTTTTAGGCATTATGACTTATCTTTTTTATTATTTTGATTATTTCATGTCGAAATTTCACGGCTTTATCTGCCACCTTATTGGCTCCTTCTATGTTGGCTACAAGATTTATCCCTTCACAAACATTTCTGCTCTTGATGCTCATGGTGATGGTTTTGGAGATTTAAATACTGTTCCTTCAAGATAACTATTTTTATGGCCTAATATCCCATTGAGGTTTTATGGCCAATCAGAGTCCTTCCCATCCGAATGTGGCCTTCTTCATTGTTGCTATCTTGGCTATTATTTTTTCTTTGGTTATCCATTGTCCTATCTTTTTTGCATTCTATTTACATTGTTGCATTACTTGTTGTTTTACTATTGGTTCTTTATACCATGCTATTTTTTACCTGGCTATTGTTCATCTTCGAATGTTGTAATTTGCATTATAGTTGTCTCTATTCCTATCTCTCTATTTTATTTTTGTTTTATCTATTCGAAAAAATTGGTGTTATGGGAAGTTCTTTTTTTGTTGTCTTGTTCTCTTATCTTTGGTAATTATCAGAAGATATTGCCATGTAGCTCTAAATGTCCTTACTTGTTGTTAGTTTTTTGGTTGGTTTAAACATGTTGAGCTATCTTTGCCTTCCTTTACAATTGTCTTTCTCCAATTACTCATATGGACATAAAATATTGTTTCCATACAAAGTTTCAATTATATATCTTATGATGGGAAGAACTATAAGATCATTGACTTGATTAATTGCCAATTGCTAATAAAGTTCATAAGACTATCAATTGTTACCTCCCCATTTGTTGGCTATGATGTGATGTTTTCACTCCCTTTTGGTATGGTAGTAGCTCATGTGATGTAACCCTTCTAATGAAGTTTGATGCTCAATTTTGCATCACCAATTTGGTGTGATTATTTGAGCCTTTTATCAACTTTCCCTTATCGCTCTCGCTTTTATTGTTTTCATTTATCTCTCTCTATTTGTATTATTTTACCTGCTCTAATCTCTCTCTATCACTTTGCTGATTCTCCATTGTTCTCTTTTTTGCTCCATATTACCAAGCTCTCACAATTTATCCATTGGCCTTAATCTTCCTTTGATTATTATATTGTATATTGTATCTTTTGATTGTTTTAATGTTTTCTCTTGATTTTGATGTACTTGATTTACTCCTTAGGTGATTCTCTTGAGCTGATTCATTTATCCTCTTTAAGGATCTTGTAACCCTTTTTTTTGTGTATAAAATACATATAATGGGGTTTCCTTAAAAAAAAAAAAAAAAAAAAAAAATTAAACCCTAAACCCTATAACTCTAAAACCTAAACCCCAAACCCTAAACCCTAAACCCTAACCTTTAAACCTTTAAAACATAAAAACCTAAACCAAAATTAAATAAAACCTAAAAATAAAATAAATATAAAACATAAACCTAAATAAAATAAAATATAGTAAAATGAGAACCAAAACTAAAACCTAAACCAAAACCTAAACCTAAATGTTAAAATAAAATATAATAAAAAAATAAAACATAACTAAAATAAAATAAATAAAGTTAAACTAAACTAAAATAAAATAAATCTAAAATAAAAAAAAATAAAAAAATTAGATTTAAACTAAAAATCAAATAAACTTAAAATAAAATAATTTAAAACTAAATAAAACCTAAACCTAAAATAAATAAAAAAAAACCTAAACACTAAATTAAAAAACTATAAACATAATCCTAAACTAAAACAAACTAAACTAAAATAAATAAAACCTAAACCTAAACCTAAAATAAACTAAACCTAAACCCTAAACTAAATAAAATAAAATAAACTAAAATAAACCTAAACCTAAATGAAAAAATAAAACTTAAAAATAAACCTAAAATAAAAACCTAAAACTTAAACCTAAAAAAAATAAAATAAACACTTATACCTAAACCTAAAAATAAAAAATAAAACTTAAACCTAAAAAATAAAATAAAAATAAACTAAACTAAAAAATAAGTATAAACCTAAACCTAAACCTAAAAAAATAAACTAAAATAAAAACATAAACTAAAATAAATAAACCTAAAATAAAGAAACTAAACTCAAAAAAATAAAAAATAAACCTAAAATAAAAAAAATAAAATAAACCAAAATAAATAAAAAATAAACTAAATAAACTAAATAAATCGAAACCTATCGGTTTACCTAATTTTAAAAAATTCCTAAACACTAAACCAAAAACCCTAAACCCTAACCCTAAACCCTAAACCATAAAATCCTAACGCCTAAAACCCTAAACCTAAACCTTAAAATCCTAAACACTAAAAGCCTAAATACCTAAACCTAAACTAAATAAAACTTAATAATCAAATAAATAAAAAAAACCTAAACCTAAATAAAATAAAATAAAATAAAAACCTAAACCTAAACCTAAAAATAAATTTAAAAAAAAATAAAATAAAATAAACAAAAACCAAAACTAAAATAAAAAATAAAATAAACCTATCATTAATAAACATAAATAAAATAAAATAAATCTAAAATAAAATAAAATAAAAACTAAATAAAACTAAAAAAAACCTAAACCTAAAATAAATAATATAAAATAAACCTAAACCTAAACTAAATAAAAAATAAAAATAAATAATAAAATAAATTAAAATAAATAAAAAATAAACTAAATAAACTTAAACCTATCAGTTTACTTAATTAAAAAAAATGCAAAGCCATAAACCCTAAATCCAAAGCCCTAAACCCTTAATGCTAAACACTAAACCCTAAACCTACAATCCTAAACCTTAAACCCTAAACCCTAAACCCTAACCCTAAACCCTAAACCTTAAAAGTATAAACCCTAAAACCTTAAACCCTAAACCCTAAACACTAAACCCTAAACTCTAAACCTAAACCTAAACCCTAAACCCTAACTCTAAACCCTAAGCCCTAAACTCTGAACTTAAAACCTAAACATAAAGTAATTAAATAAATTAAAAAATAAACCTAAACCCTAAAACATAAAAAATAATCCTAAATAAAAATGCAAATAAAATAAATTAAAATAATAAAAAATAAATTAATTAAATAGAAACCTATTGATTTAATTAATATTTTTAAAAAAACCCTAAACCCTAATCCTTAAGCCCTAAACCCTAAATCCTAAACCCTAAACCCTAAACCTTAAACCCTAAAATAACTCTAAATCTATAACCCTAAACCCTAAAAACATTAAACCTTAAACCCTAAATCCTAAACCCTAAACTAACCATAAAAACCTAAACTAAACTAAAAAAAAAGAAAAAACCTAAATAAAATAAAAACAAAACCTAAAATAAAAATAACAAAAAACTATAATAAAAAAAATAAAACTATATAAAACCAAAACCTAAAATAATCCTAAAAGTAAAACCTAAAAAATAAATAAAAAATAAAACCTAAACCCTAAACTAAAAAAAACCTAAACCTAAAATAAAAAAATAAAATAAACCTAAATCTAAACTAAAATAAATAAACCTAAACCTAACCTAAAATATACTAAACCTAAACCTAAATAAAATAAAATAAACTAAAATAAACCTAAACCTAAACTAAAAAATAAAACCTAAAAAAAAAACCAAAAATAAAAACCTAAAACCTAAACCTAACAAATAAAATAAAAACTTAAACTTGAAAATAAAAATAAAAAATAAAACTGAAACCTAAATAATAAAATAAAAAATAAAAATAAATTAAATAAAAAATAAACCTAAACCTAAACCTAAACCTAAAAAATAAACTAAAATAAAAAACCTAAACTAAAATAAAAAAAAACTAAACTAAAATAATAAAAAATAAACTTAAATAAAATAAAAATAAAATAAACTATAAAAAAATAAATAAACTAAATAAACCTAAACATTGTTTAAATTTCTTTTAAAAAACCCTAAACCCTAAACCCTAGAGCCTAAACCCTAAACCTTAAACCCTAAACCCTAACCTTATCCTTAAACCCTAAACCTTAAACCCTAAACCCTAAATGCTAAACTAACCCTAAACCTTGAAAACCTTAAAGACTAAACCCTAAAACTAAACTAACTAAACCCTCCCCTAAACCCTAAACCTCAAACCTAAACCTCAAACCCTAAACCCTAATGCTTAAACACTAAACCCTAAACTAAACTCCTAAACCCTAAACTAAACCTAAACCCTAAACCCTAAACCTAACCTGACTAAACCTTAAACTCTAACCTTAAACCCTAAACCCTAAAAGTATAAACCTAAAACCCTAAACTAAACCTAAACCCTAAACCCAAACCTAACCCTAAACCTCAAAAAACCTAAACCTAAAGTAACTAAATAAATTAAAAATAATCCTAAAAAAACCTAATAAACCTAAACCCTAAGAATCATAATAAACTTGACGATAATAGATCACCGCCAACCAAGCTCATTTTATATCTGGAGGTGAAGGTGGTGATATTACAGCAATGGTGGATTTGGAGGCCGGGTGGATATGGAAGTGGTGGTCGCAATGGTGGATGGAGGCGGAGGAGCAGAACCATGGTGGAGGGGGAGAGACCGGGATATAATGGTGGATCCCGCAACTGAGATATCGGTGGTTCATGGGAACTGAGAAACTGGTCAATCTGCTACTTATGGAACTATGTCTTTACAGTAGAAATAGTTCTAGTTATCTAGGGTTTTTGATTTGCTCTATGTATGCTCATTTTTTATCTATATCACTTATGTCTTAGAAAACTTAGTATGTTACTTGGTTGATGAAATTGAAAAATAAAAATGTTGAATCTGAGTTTGTTCTCTATTAAAAAAAACCAAAAACCCTAAATCCTAAACTGAAACTTGAATCTTTGACTTAAAACATAAACCCTAAACCTTAAAAACTGTAAACCCTAAACCCTAAACCCTAAACTCAAAACCTTAAACATTAAACCCAAAAACCTAAACACTAAACCCTAAACCCTAAACCCTAAACCCTAAACCATAAACCCTAAACCTAAAAAGCTAAAAACCAAAACCTAAACTAAATAAAACCTAAAAATAAACTACATAAAAAACTTAAACCAAAATTTAATAAAAAATAAAATAAAATAAAAACCTAAACTAAAAACTAAACCTAAACCAAAACCTAAACCTAAACCTAAAAAATAAAATCAAAAATATAAACTAAACTAAAATAAAATAAATATAAACCTAAACTAAATTAAAAAAAAAAAAACCTACAACAACAATAACAAGCCTTTATCCCACTACGTGGGTCAGCTACATGAATCCTTTGTCTCTATTATGTCATATTATGTCTAAAATTCTCATTTAATTCAAGTATACTAAAATCAATTTTTATACATCTTAACCATGTGTTTTTCAGGTCTACCTCTACCTTTCTAAACATAAGGAAAATCTAATGCATCTACTCTCCTAACCAAGTCATTGGACGGCCAAAGCTTTATGTGGCCAAACCATATAAGGTGACTCTCTGTAAGCATATCTGCCATTAGAGCTACTCCAACTTTTTCTTGAACATACTCATTTTGCATTTTATCTCTAAGAGTACATCTACTCATCCACCTGAGCATTCTCATCTGCAACACACATAACATAGTCTCATGCTTCTTTTTTATTGGCCAACATTCACCATAAAGGTCTTACCACCATCTTATAAAATTTTCCCATAAGTTTAGGTACTTTATCACATAACAAAATGCATTCCTCAACTTCAACCATCCAACTTGAATTCCACTAATAACATCTCCATCTATTTCACCATCATTTTGAACAATAAAGCCTAAATATATGAATCACTTTTTTTTTAATGACATGTTCACTTAATGTCACAACACTACTATAACTTCTACAACTAAAATTACACTCCATATATTGAGTTTTAGATCTACTTAAATGAAAATTTTTAGACTCTAAGGTTAACCTCTATAATTCAAGTTTCTCTTGGACTCCTCTAGTCTTATCAACAAGAAGAATGTCATCAGAAAAAACCATACACCAAGGTACATCTTCCTATAAATGCCTAGTAAGAACATCCACAACTAAAGAAAAAAAGATAAGAGCTTAAAGCAGATCCTTGATGTAATCCAACCAAATAGGAAAAAAATATTTTGTCAATCCTCCTTATGTTTGGACACAAGTAACAACTCTAGTATACATATCCTTAATGACTTGAATATAACCAATATTAACTCCTTTATTTTCTAGAACTCTCCAAAGAACATCTCTTCAAACTTTATCATAAGCTTTCTCTAAATCAATAAATATCATATGATCCTCTTTACTTTCTCTATACTTCTCCATCAAACCTCTTAACAAATGTATACATCCATAGTAGATCTATCCCATGAAACCACACAGTGAGAAAATTTTGTATCACATCGTAACCTATGCTCAATTACTCTCTCTCCATAATTTTAATGTGACACATTAACTTAATTCCTCTATAATTTGCACACTATTGTGCACCTCTATTGTTAAATATAGGAATCAACAAACTCTTTCTCCACACATCTGACATCTTTTTAGTCTTTAAAATAAGATTAAAAAGATTTGTAAGCCATGAAATTCATTGATCTCCTAAACATTTCCACACTTCTATTGGAATATCATCAGGCTCTACTATTTTTCCACATTTCATTTTCTTTAAAGCTTCCCTAACTCAGATTTACTAAGACGATGAAAAAAAAATAATTCTCAATTTTTGTTTAAGGTATTAAGGTTTCTAAAATCAATTGTATTTTTAAATCCTTCCATGAAAAGTTTATCAAAATACCACATCCTCCTATTTTCAATATCCTTTTCTAAGAAAAGCACTTTATGATTTTCATCTTTAATACACATCAATTAAGCTAGATCTTTACTTCTCCTATCTCTTTGGTTAGCTAACTTATACATATATGTTTCACCTTCTTTGGTATCTAATCTATTGAATAAATCACTAAAACCTGATTTTTTTGCATAATATATTGCTTTCTTAGAATCTCTACATGCAACTTTATATTTTTCCCAATTCTCTGAGTTTTTACATCTAAATTGAGTTTTATAACAGTACTTCTTATTAATTTATTATTTCTTGCACATTCTGACTCCACCACCAACTATTTATATTAAAATAAGTTTTTCCTTCTGATTCTCCAAGCATATTTTTAGCAACTTGCATAATTTCACTTGCTACTTTTTCCCACATAACATTAGGTTCCTTATGAACATCCCAAATTCTAAGCCCTTGTAGCTTACTCTTCAAAAAAATTTTATTGGTGTTCTTTAAGTGCCCCTATCTAATCCTATGACAATAATTTGATTTATTTTTTATCTTCCAATCTTTGATCTTAAAATCTAAGACTAATAATCGATGTTGGGTATATAAACTTTGACTTGGAATGATCTTACAATCTTTACAATCTAAACGATCTATTTTTATTATCAGAAAATAATCAATCTGTGTTTTACTAGATCAACATTTATAAGTAATAATATGCTCATCTCTTTTCTTAAATAAAGTATTAGCAACTATAAAATCATAGGCTAAAGCAAAATCTAATATATACCTACCTTCTTCATTAGGCACTCCAAATCCATAACCACCATGAATACTTTTAAATCTTCTGGCAATCTACCAACATGTCCATCTAAATCTCTAATAAATACTTTTCTTCAAGAGGTATATTTTGTATTAATCCTCTAATTCATTCCAAAATTTTTCTTTAAGTCTACATCCAAACCTACTTGAAGAGCATAAACACATAACATTGATAATCTTAATATCAATAATAATTTTAAAGTTATAATTCTACCGATCTATTAATATTTATAACATTACCTTCAAACTTTTATCTATAATCAAGCCTACGCCATTTCTAATTTGACTTCTACCTGAATACCAAAGTTTAAACCCTAAACTATCTATCTCCTTGGCTTTCTTCCTAACCCATTTAGTTTCTTGAACACATAAAATATTTATCTTCCGATGAACCATAATATCTATTTATTCTAATAGTTTACCTATAAGAGAACCTATATTCCAAGTTCCTAACCAAATTTTAGTTTCATGGACTAACTTCTTTGCCTCATCCATCCATAATGTAACCATTAAAATTTAACACTCACTGCATCGATAAAAACTTACACATTTTTCACTATATTCAAGCCATACAATGAGTCGCTTCTAGGGGATGCCCTAGCATTAACACAATATTTTGAACAATTCATGTCATTACTAATTTGACAAGTTTTACATAAATAAAAGTAAAACTAAATGTAAAATAAAAAGAAGATAAACTTAAAATAAAATGAAATAAAAACTAAATAAAATCAAAATTTAAAAAATTAAACCTAAAATAATAAAAAATAAAACCTAAACCTAAACTAAAAAAAACCTAAACTAAAATAATAAAATAAAATAAACCTAAACTTAAACTAAAATAAATAAACCTAACTTAAAATAAACTAAACAAAACCTAAACCTAAACCTAAACCTAAATAAAAAAATAAACTAAAAAATAAACCTAAATAAAACTAAAATAAATCTTAAAAAATAAACTAAAAATAAAAAAATAAAAACCAAAACCTAAAATAAAAATAAAAAAATAAAACTAAACCTAAAAAAATAAAATAAAAATAAAATAAACTAAAAAATAAAAAATAAAATAAAAATAAAATAAATAAAAATAAACCTAAACTTAAGAGTTTAATAAAAAATAATAATAAAATAATAAAATAAAAAAATAAAAAAATCTTAACCCTAAACCTTAAACCCTAAAAATAACCTAAACCATAAACCCTAAATCTTAAAACCTTAAATACTAAACCCTAAAACCTAAACCCTAAACCCTAAACCCTAAACCCTAAAACCTACAACCCTAAACACTAAACCCTAAACTATAAACCATAAACCCTAAACCTTAAACCCTAAAAGCTTAAAAACCTAAACCTAAATAAAATAAAACATAAAAACTAAATAAATAAAAAACCTAAACTTAAATAAAAATAAAAAAATAAAATAAAACAAAACATAAACTAAAACCTAAACCGAAATCTAAACATAAAAATAAGACAAAATAAAAATTAAAAATTAAACTAAAATAAAATAAATAAAATCCTAAACTAAAAAATAAAATAAACTTAAAAATAATAGACCTAAATAAAGTAAAAATGAAATGTAAAATAAAAATAAAATAAGATAAAAACTAAATAAAAACATAAACCTAATAAATAAACCTAAAAATAAATAAAAAATAAAACAAAAGCCTTAAACTAAAAAAAAAAAACCTAAACTTAAAATAAACCTAAACGTAAACTAAAATAAACTAAATTAAAATAAATAAAACCTAAAAAAAATAAACTAAAAATAAACCTTAACCTAAACAAAAAACAAAAAAAATAAAACTTTAAAATAAACATAAAATAAAAACTTTAAACCTGTACCTAAAAAAATAAAATTAAAACCTAAACTTAAACTTCAAAATTAAAAATAAAACATAAACCAAAAAAATAAAATAAAAATAAAACAAAACTAAAAAATAAGGATAAACCTAAACCTAAACCTAAAAAATTAACAAAAAGAAAAACCTAAACTAGAATAAATAAACCTAAAATAAATAAACTAAACTAAATAAGAATAAAAAATAAACTAAATAAATTGAATAAACCTAAACCTATCGGTTTACTTAAATTAAAAAAAAAAGAAACCCTAAAATATAAAACCCTAAACCCTAAAACTAACCCTAAACCCTAAACCCTAAAACCCTAAACCCTAAAACCTAAACCCTAAACCCTAAAACCTAAACCCTAAACCCTAAACCATAAACCTTAAACCCTAAACCCTAACCATAACCTTAAAGCCTAAACCTTAAACTAACCTTAAACTAACTATAAACCCAAAACCCTAAACCCTAAAAATCCTAAAACTTAAAACCTAAACATTAAACCCAAAACTTACCTTAAACAATAACCCTAAAGCCTAAACACTAAACCTTAAATCCTAAACCCTAACCCTAAACCCTAAACCCTAAAACCCTAAGCCCTAAAACCCAAAACCATAAACCCTAACCCTAAAACTGAAACCCTAAAAGTATAAACCCTAAAACCATGAACTCTAAACCCTAAACCCTTAACCCTAATCCTAGAACCCAAACCCAAAAACCTAAACCAAAAGTAACTAAATAAATTTAAAAAATAAACCTAAACCTTAAAACCTAATAAAACTAAACCAAAAGAATGGGTAGAACCTTGATGGCAGGAACATCACCGTCAAGCAGGCTTTGTCTACATTTGGCGGTGGAGGTGATGGAAGAGGCGGCAGTTATCGCAGTGGTGGTTGGGGATCTATAGGTGCTGGTGGATATGGAGGTGGTGGTCGGAGCAGTGGTGGTCATGGAGGCGAGAAGACCGTAAGAGGTTACAACTATGGTGATGGCGGAAGGAGAGATCGAGGGCAAGATGGCGGATCCCGCTACTCGAGAGACCGGGGTGGTTCTGATGGGATCTGGAGAAACTAAATAACGATAGATCTGATCTGTAGCATATGGAATTGTGTCTTTATAGTAGAGATAATTCTAGTTATCTAAGTTTTTTATTTGCTCTATGCGTGCTCATTTTTTATCTATGTCATCCCTTGTGTCTTAGAAAACTTGGTGTGTTATTTGGTTGATGAAATCAGAAAGAAGAAATGTTGAATATGAATTTGTTCACTATTTAAAAAAACAAAAATAAAAACTTTTAACCCCAAACTAAAACCTGAACCCTAGACCTATGACCTAAACCCTAAACCCTAAACCCTAAAAACCTTAAACCCTAAGAACTAAACCTTAAACCCTAAACCTAAACCCTAAAACCCTAATCCCTAAACTTTTAACCCTATACCCTAAACCTTAAACCCTAAACCCTAAACACCAAACCCAAAACCCCAAACCATAAACCCTAAACCCTCAACTAACCCTAAACCCCAAAATCAAAAAAGCTAAAAACCTAAACCTAAAATAAATAAATCCTAAAAATAAAATAAATAAAAAAACTTAAACCAAAATAAAATAAATAAATAAAATAAAATAAGAACCTAAACTTAAACCTAAACTTAAACCAAAAAAAGAAAATAAAATAAAAACTAAAAACTAAACTAAAATGAAATAAATAAAAACCTAAATAAAAAAACTAAACCTAAAATAAAAATAAAATAAACCTACAATAAAAAAAAATAAAAACTAAATAAAAACCTAGACCTAAAAATTAAACATAAAAAATAAAACCTAAAATTAATCCTAAACTTAAACTAAAAAATAAAACCTAAAAATAAACCTAAACTAAAAACCTAAAACCTAAACCTAAAAAAAATAAAATAAAAACCTAAACCTAAACCTAAAATTAAAAAATAAAACATGAACATAAAAAATAAAATAAAATAAAAATAAAACTAAACTAAAAAATAAACCTAAACCTAAACCTAGATCTAAAAAATAAACTAAAATAAAAAAGCTAAGCTAAAATAAATAAACCTAAAATAAATAAACTAAACTAAATATAAATAAAAATAAACCTAAATAAAATAAACTAAAATAAATAAAGAATAAACTAAATAAACTAAATAAACCTAAACCTATGAGTTTGCTAATTTAAAAAATATAAATTAAAAAAATTAAAAAATACCCATAACCCTATACCGTAAAACTAACCCTAAACCCTAAACCATGAATCATAAATCTACAACCCTAAACCCTAAACCCTAAACCTAAAGCCTAAACTCTAATCCCTAAACCCTAAAACTTGCAACACTAAACCCTAAACCATAAACCCCAATCTCTAAACTCTAAACCTTAAACACTAAACCCTAAAAACCTAAACAAAATAAAACATAAAAATAAAATAAATAAATAAACCTAAACCTAAATAAAATAAATAATATAATAAAATAAAAACCTAAACTGAAACCTCAACCTAAAACTAAACCTAAACTTAAATCTAAATTTAAAAATAAAATATAATAAAGAAAACAAACTAAAATAAAATAAAATAATTAAAATCTAGATGTAAAATAATAATAAAATAAACCTAAAATGAAATAATATAAAAACTAAATAAAAACCTAAACCTAAAAAGTAAACCTAAAAATAAATAAAAAATACCTAAACCCTAAACTTAAAAAAAAAAACTTAAACCTAAAAATAATAAAATAAAATAAACCTAAACCTAAACTAAAATAAGTAAAAGCTAAACCTAAACCTAAAATAAACTAAACCTAAATCCTAAACTAAATAAAATAAAATAAACCAAAAAGTAAACTTAAACCTAGATTAAAAAATAAAACCTAAAAATAAACCTAAAATAAACACCTAAAACCTAAACCTAAAAAAATAAAATAAACACCTATACCTAAACCTAAAAATAAAAGATAAAACCTAAACCTAAAAAATAAAATCAAAATAAAACTAAACTAAAAAATAAGCATAAACCTAAACCTAAACCTAAAAAATAAACTAAAATAAATAAACCTAAAATAAATAAAAATAAAAAATAAACTTAAATATAAATAAAATAACAAAATAAATTAAAATAAATAAAAAATAAACTAAAGGAATTAAATAAACCTAAACCTACCGGTTTACTTAATTAAAAAAGAAACCTAAACCCTAAAGCCTAAAAACTCAAAACCCTAAAGCATAAACACTAAACCCTAAACCCTAAACCCTAAAACTAAAAACCCTAAAACCCTAAGCCTTAAACCCTAAACCCTAAACCCTAAACCCTAAACCCTAAACCCTAAACCCTAAAATCTAAAAACCTAAAAACCTAAGATCCTAAACCTAAACTAAATAAAACCTAATAATCAAATAAATAAAAAACCTAAACTTAAATAAAATAAAGTAAAATAAATAACTAAACAAAAAGCTAAACCTAAACCTAAATATAAAATAAAGTAAAAATAAACTAAAATAAAATAAATTAAAACTTAAACTAAACTAAAAAATATCAATTAAACTTAAGAATAAAAACTTAAATAAAATAAAACTCATTGTAAAATAAAAATAAAATAAACCTAAAATATAATAAAATAAAACTAAATAAAAACCTAAGCCTAAAAAATAAACCAAAAAATAAAAGCTAAAAATAAATGAAAAATAATACCTAAACCTAAAATAAACAAAATAATATAAAGCTAACCCTAAACTAAAATAAATAAAACCAAAACCTAAACGTAAAATAAATTATACCTAAACCTTGAACTAAATAAAGTAAATAAACTAAAAAATAAAACCTAAAAATAAACCTAAAATAAAAACCTAAAACATAAACCTAAAAAAATAAAATAAAAACTTAAACCTAAAAAAATAAAATAAAAATAAAACTAAACAAAAAAAATATTAAACTAAACGAAACCTAAAAAATAAACTAAAATAAAAAACCTAAATTAAAATAAATAAAAAGAAAAAATAAATAAATAAAAAAAATAAAAATAAAAAAATAAATAAAAATCAATATAAACTAAATTAAATAAAGAATAAACTAAATACTCCTAAATTTATTGGTTTACTTAATTTTTTTTTAAAAAAAACCTTAAACCATAAACCCTAAACCCTAAAACCTAAAACAAACCATAAACCCTAAACCCTAAACCTACAACCATAAACCCTAAACCCTAAACCCTATACCATATACCCTAAACCCTAAAAAAACCCTAAACCCTAAACCCTAAACTAACTGTAAACCCTAAACCCTAAACCCAAAACTTTGAACCCCAAACTTACATCCCTAAACCCTTAACTCTAAACCTTAAAATCCTAAACCTTAAAGCCTAAACCTTAAACCCTAAACCCTAAACTCTAAACCCTAAAAAGC
Source organism: Cymbidium sinense (assembly GCA_021442155.1). Taxonomy (NCBI): domain Eukaryota; kingdom Viridiplantae; phylum Streptophyta; class Magnoliopsida; order Asparagales; family Orchidaceae; genus Cymbidium; species Cymbidium sinense. The sequence goes on from JAKCPB010000174.1 coordinate 29,986, forward strand.
TAAAAACCTAAAAACCTAAACCTAAATTAAATAAAACCTTAAAATAAAATAAATAAATAATCTAAACCTAAATAAAATAAAATTTATAGTAAAATAAAAACCTAAACTAAAACCTAAACCTAAACCTAAACTTAAACATAAAAATAAAAATAAAATAAAATAAATAAAAATATAAACTAAACTATAAAATAAAATAAACCTAAAAATAAAAAACCTAAATAAAATAAAAATTAGATGTAAAATAAAAATAAAATAAACTTAAAATTAAATAATATTAAAAACTAAATAAAAACTAAACCTAAAAATAAATAAAAAATAAAACTAAAACCCTAAACTAAAAAAAAAACTAAACCTAAAATAAATTAAAACATAAATAAACTAAAATAAACTAAACTAAATAAATAAAACCTAAACCTAAACTTAAAATAAACTAAACCTAAACCCTAAACTAAATAAAATAAAATAAACTAAAAATAAACCTAAATAAAAACTTAAAAATAAACCTAGAATAAAAACCTAAAACTTAAACCTAAAAAAACAAAATAAACACTTATACCTAAACCTAAAAATAAAAAATAAAACCTAAACCTAAAAAATAAAAAATAAAAATTAAAAAACATAAACTTAAATAAATAAACTAAACTTAATAAAAATAATAAATAAACCTTAACAAAAAAATAAACTAAAAGAAATAGAGAAATAAACTAAATAAATCTAAACCTACCCGTTTACTTAATTTTAAAAAAAATCCTAAACTCTAAATCCTAAACCTTAAACCCTAATCCTAAACCCTAAACCTTAAAATCATAAACCCTAAAACCCTGAACCAGAAACCCTAATCCCTAAACCCTAAACCCTAAAAACCTAAATAGTTCCCCTTTCCTAGTAGCCACCCCTGTGGTTGGAGAATTTGTTCAGAGGATGCATAAATTTTCCCTTAGTTCAGTAAATCTAAGATAAATATATGCTCTTGTTAGTTTGATCCCCAAAACTAACTGGTCCATAATAGAATAAACTAAAATAAACAAAATTAATTTGTGGATTAGAATTTAAAGGACCCTTCTCTGCACATCCTATTTTAGATAGTGTCGCAGAACTGAATCCTGAATGTATTTGAGAGATAAATCCCAGTGCTCACCCAGTCGCCTTAGGGTTCAATATATTTTCCATAAATTACCCGATAATCATCTCGCTTTGAAAGATGTACTATGATGTCTTTTTCTAATGATTATCACAATGTTCTAGGTCATTAATTAAAAGCAATAGATCTTTTAGTGGAAGATGTGAGTCCTGCTTTCAACCCTTGAATTGATCATTGCAAACTAAAAGACACTTTGGTTGGATTTTTTCTCCCATCGCCGTGAAGCTCTCCCTTTGGTTCAAAAATCAGATAGATCTAGGATTCTATAAGCTCTTTCTTAGCGTGATCATCACAAACCCATGAATCCAAAAAAAAATAAATAAATTAAAATTGAATTTAATCTTGACTATTCTTGAGCTAATTTAAGTCCCCCAGTGGCATTCACTCAATAGTCAGCCCTAGGTCGGGTTTGATTTAGTGACCAAAGCAACTGATTGCCTCAATGGTTTCTTATTTCTAGAAGATATAAGTCCCCATGCTTTCTTCTTAAGAAATGACCTTTGTGTACCAAAGGCATTTCCCCTTGGTTGGATAATCCTACCTTATGGTTCGTAGACTACTCCCTTTAAATTGATAAATTTGAGTTAGGTCTAGGCTTCCATAGCCCCAACTCAGTGCAGTTCATCACAAACCTATGAGATCCATCATAATCAAAATAAACAAATCTAAATGTGAAATCAATCTTTATTATCTTTGAGCTGATCTAAGTCCCCCAGTGGCATTCTCTCAATAATTAGCCCTAGGTTGGGTTCAATCTGTTATCTTGCCAATAGATTACCCCCACAAATGGTCCTTACTTGGAGGATATAAGTCTACTATGCTTTCTTCCAAGTACAGTTACTGCATATTGAAAGGCAACCCTTGGTTGGTTAGTCCTACTATGTGCTTAGTAGACTACCCCATTGGATTGTTAAATCTGAGTTAGTTCTTAGCCTCCATGGTTCTTACATAGTTTAGTCTATTACAAACAAAAAGGGTTCATCCTAAAAATTCAATCTTAACAAAATTTGAAACAAATTCAACCTGCTTCCCTAGTGGAATTCAAATCAAATATTTTTCTCCTCAGTGAGATTCAAATCAAACCAAACCTTTCATGCCCTTGTGGATGACTTGAACCTACTTCCCTAGTGGAAGTTTCACACTCTATCCCTTAGATTCTTCTCTCTCTTATGTCTTGGACATAAGTAGAGCCACAATAAAGCTCTGGATTCTTTCTATTCTTTGGGCTAAGATTAGATTATTTCTACTTGTGATCTCTCTTGATCATCAACACCATGTTCTTGTCAATCACACCACACCTATTGGGCTTGTTGACCTAATTTTAGAATGAGCTCAACCTCCATCTTAGACATATGACTCTTTTATACTTTAAGAGTTCCTTAGTCTTAAGACACATCTAATGATTAGGTGGATACTCAACCTCCTTAGAGACCAAATTAGCCATATGAATATCATTCCTTATGTTAGGAAAATTCTACCTTAGCTTAAATTGCTCACCTTCCTTCCTCCAAGTCAAACTCCAAATCAATCTTAATTGATTTTCTCCAAACTCAAATCAATTCCATGATTGAACTCCATGATTGAAATCTATGATTGAAACCCATGATCAAAATCCATAAAATTAAACCAAATTTTGCTTAAGTCCTTAATTTTCCTAAAGGACTTAACCAAAATCATAATTCAAACCTCTTCAAACCTTTGAGATTTTCTCTACCTATTTATATTCTCATTTATATGCACATATATAAATGAAATATAAATTCAAACTATCAAATAAAATTTAAAATTCAAAATCAATTCAAATTTTCAAATCCTTAATTTTAATGGATTTAACCTAAATCTTGATCAAACTTATTCAAACTCACGATTTTCTCAAAACTTATTTATATTCATATTTATATTTATATATATAAATGATATATAAAAATCAATCAACCAAATCAAATCCAAAAAAATTAAATTCCAACTTAAAATTCTTAAATCCTTTAAATTTTTAATGGATTTAACCTAAATCATGATCAAACCTAATCAAACTCATGGATTTTCTCAAAACTTATTTGTATTCTCATATATAAATGAAATATAAATATAAATCAATCAATTCAAAAAATAAAATTTCAATTTAAAATTTTCCTTAAATCCTTTAAATTCCTTAATGGATTTAACCTAAATCATGATTAAATCACTTCAAATCCTTAAAAATTTTCTCATGATCCATTTATATTCTCATTTATATTCACATATATATATGAAATATAAATTCAAACAATCAAAACCAATTTCAAAAGTCATACTCAAATCCATTCAAAATCCAATCTAAGCCGTTCAAGTCAAAATCTTGTACTTAGCCAAATCACTTTCAAATCAAGCCAAACCCTTGATTTTGTCTCATGGTTCAATCAATCCTACAATCATGAGCTCATAAAAATCCAAACTTCAATCTTTCAATCAAAACTCAAATAAAAAATGACCAAAACCTTTCATATTCTTCCCTTGAATATGAAATTTTAAAATGGTTCAAACCCATTTGACTTCAAACCACTTGTAAATGGATTTATATTTCACCGAGTCCATGTACATGATCAACCAACTTCAAATCAAGCTTTGACCCCATTTGACCCACTTAGGCTTACTTGACCCAAAGTGACCTAAAGTACATGAGCCAAATTTTGATCCTAACAAATTGATCAACCAAACCTTATTTGCCTCTCACATGATCAACAATCATGGATGATCAATCAATCAAATTGGGTGTCAAACACTTAATAAAATGAAACCTTACATAGCCAAATTCTACCATAGGCCAAAATGATTGAAACCATTGATCTAAGTTCACTCATGACCTATCCAATTGACCAAGCCAACATTTGAGCTCAACTAGCCTCTTCACTTGACCAAGTTGAACCATTTGACCTGGGTCAAAATGTGTCAAAACTTGATCTAAGCCAAATTAATTGAACCAATGGGTCAAGTCCATTCAAATCACTTGTGGAACTTGACCAAAACCTCACTGCCAAATTGACAACCTAGCAATTGACTTGACCAACATAACCTAAAGGGGTCATGTTGAGCCAAAGCAATAATAACCCAAATTATTGGAAACAAAGATACTAATCAACCATATGACAACCTAACCCAACCTACAATTCTTGACCTACCTCAAATAGTCAAATGGGTCAAACAGTCAACTTGACCCATTTGACCTAAATGAAGTCATATGAGCAAAAATCAAATATATACCAAATTAGATCATACCAGAGCCACCAAAACATTTCTAATTATCATATGAACTTGACTCATACTCTCAACAAGGCTTTGTCTTAACCAGATGAAGCTTCTCTAAGGGAATTGAGCGCCGGTGATCACCTCCAGTAAGGTAAGGGATTTTTCAATCACTAAACTCAATGTGGTGTGGAGCTTTATGAAAGAAATTTTCACCCAATTGATTTTTGACCGTTGGATTTACCGCTCTTTGTCCTTAGATGGTGTGGGTTGGATTTGGTTTGAATCTATGCTATATCTAGATTGGATATTCCCCTTGATCATGGACGGTCTTTATTGATCAAGGGGAAAAACATGGATGATCTCATCCATCCATCCATGCATTTTAGATGGATGGTTAAGATTATTTAACATGTTTAGATATATGTTTATCCTTTGTAAAATGATCTAGCCATGATCTTTGATCTGACGAAAGAGTGTGCGCCATCGCCGCCATCCGTGAGGTGACAAGTTAATCAATTCATGTGATGCATGTAAAGCGTCAGCCGCCACCACACGCATCATGCCGCTGGGGATTAGTTCGGGATTAAAATACATTAATTAATTCCACTTAGAGGACTTCAAAAATTCATAACTCTTGCTAGAAAATTCAAAAAATTATGAAATAAAATCCTATGGATAGATAATTAAACCCAAAACATTTTAAAATTAATTTTGATGAGTTTTAAGTTATGATTTTCTCTGAATTTAGGTTTTATTAGAAAGTGTATTTTGCTAATGATATTTTAATTAGGCCTCTAATTAATCCCAAATTTCGTGGGTAAGTTTTAGGGGATGACTTCTGCCTCTCATATTATTTTTGGGATTTATTGTATTCTTGATTAGACTAATTGCATATGGTTTCCTTAATTACCCTTCTTATGTAATTAAGCATAATTATGATATGATTTGTGATTTGAACCTATGATTAGGGTTGATTAAGGTTAGATCTAGTGAGTAGGAGGTTTATGGAATATTTTGGGCATTTTCCCTAAGTTATTCCCTAAACCCCCTCTTCTCTCATTAATCTCCTCTTAATTAAGGGTTAATTTATTAATTATCCCCTTAATCAATTTTTAAAAATTCTAAAAAGCTTCAGAACTTAATTAATTTACTTCGGGTATATGCTTATGTGTTTAATAGCCTAAGTTCAATTAAGGAAATCAAAACCTAATTCACATGTGTGAAAGGGTGTTTTGAAATTACTTAAGCTAAACCTCTTACCTTAATTACCTTTTAATTGTGAGCCAAATTACTTTAGGCCTTTACATTATTAGGTGCATTATAAATTTAAATTCCTTATGGGTTTTATGTCATCTCATTGGCTCATAATTATCTAGTTGATTCTTCTAAGGTGGTGTAGGTAAGGGTTAATTAAGCTACTTAATTCATACCTTAACCTAATCAACACATAAAAATGGATCTAATCACCTAAAAATTAAACAAAAATATCAAACACATGTGGGAATGGGTTGGGAACAGCAGACTCATCTCACCTTTTCAAAATTAAATTAAATTTCAAACTACTAAATCCAAATTATTTACTTTATGTCAAATTTTAAAATGAAATGTGATTTCATGCATTCATAGTTGTATGCCATGTGATTTCATGCATTCATAATTTTGAAATTATAATTTTAAAATGAAATTGTTTACTTTATGTCAAATTTGCATGTGTTGGCTAAAGTAGAAATATGAGTGGCCATTATCACTACTAAATCCAAATTATTTTCAAAATACATAAGTACCAAATCAAATAAAGCTACTTATGCCTTAATTATAAGTTTACATGTGATAGATTATAAAGTAATGCTTAATATAGGATTCCTTTTTTTTTTTCTTATGCTAGCATAGCTTTGAATAAGAGTTGGTAAGATTTAGGGTTCATTTGAGAAGAACCCAACACTTACTTAATTCTATACCCTTTTCAATCCTATGCAATCACCTAAGAAGGGTTGCCTATACTTACATGCATAAATTGCATAAGATAAAATAAAACCATCAAACAATTTTTGCATTTTCCTTTTCTATTTCATTTATTTTATATACATGCTTGTATTTAAGGAAAGTGGTATATTAGTCAAGAAAACCCTAAGGTTGCAAGGCTTTAAGTAGCCCTGAGTAGGTCTTGTACCTTACACCTCTCGTTAACAATGGCACTTTACTCACTTATGCCTTTCCTACTTTCATGTATGTATGTGAAAATTTGGATAAGGAAAACCCTACTTTTACTTAAGAGAAAAACCATGCATATTCAACTACTAACTATCCTTAAATTGATTACTTAGCATGCATCATAAAGTATGTTAAATACTTTCATTTGCATGTATAGATATACTTAGATTCCATCCATGTGCATGTTATATTTGTTGGGGGAAAAGAAATGAAGTAATATGTTTTATGTGAGTTTTGATTCATTTTATTTAATCTTAAAATGTCTTTCTTTTTGAATAGGTTTGTTTAGAGTATTATCTAAACTTAGGATTATTCAAAAGATGTAATCAAAACATTAACCTAAATGAAACTAAAATGTGAATCTACTTTAGAAATTACTTAGGTTAGGGAAGGAAAGAGGTTCTCTTCTCTTTCCCTCTCTTCATAAGTTAGTAATTAATTGTAGGATCCACTTAAACCAATTCGATACCTGAAATAAAATCAACCAATACACTTAAACAACTTAAATGGAACCCTCTTCTTTGTTGAACATGTTTTTCACACTTAGAAAATTTGAAGCACACACATTAGCCTAAGTCACCACTTCTAGCCTTAGGTTAGGTTGCATGGTTTGATGTTATGTTTTGTTTATGATATATGTTTTAGATGTTGGTGTATGCTCATAGAATGAATGGTAGGGGCTTAGTCTAACTATTCTTTTTATGATTGTGCTTAGAGGCTATCATAAATAAAAATATAAATAAATGCTTTTGCTTGCAAGTGCTTTATACCCCTAAGCATAATCCATAGGTCAAGTGGACTTAGTCACCCATGTGTGAGTGATAAGTCCAATATACATGGGATTTGTGTGTATGTTTTAGCTAATCTTTATTTTTGTTAGTTAGATTTCCACTTTCCTTTTCATGTAAAAATTTGTATAATTAGGGAATGATTGTTATGGGATTAGGATAAGCATTGGTCATAAGATCCTATCTTATGCACCATGTGAAGCTTTGGAGCATCCACCTTCCAATCATCAAAAGAAGGAACCAAAAGAAAAGAAAGAAGAAGAAATAAGAAAGAAGAAGGAAGAAAGAAGAATAAAGCTTGAAGACCCCCATAACAATGAATTCCTTTGCTTAAATTAATTTGATTCATTTGTAATTACGGTTGTATAAGGGTGAGCTTCGGTTACCCATATTTGATATTTTGGGTTTGTGCGGTGGTGCGACCACAATGGTCATTTTCTTCTTTTGATTAGCTTTATAAATTGATTGATGATTTATTTAGCTTTTGCATTAAGTGGCATGATTTTCTTAGTTTTTCCTTGCTTTATGTATGGCTGGATGTGGATTAGGCTAGGGAAAAATAAATCTTTTACCCAACTTAACAATTTAAATTAAAATTAAACAACTCATAACCTCACCACCTAAAGGTTTAGAATCAAGATAAAAGAATTAGCAACCCCTTAGGTGGATGAGCATTTCTTTTGTAATATCATGTAGAAATGCATCTTATTTCACCCTTGATTGGAGGGCTTCTACCTTTTCCAGAGAAACTCGACTTGACCTTTGAGAGCCATGGTGGAAACTCACCTCCTCCATTCTCATTGATTTTGGCCAATAATCTTCTTTCTCATGCATTAGTCATAAAAATCCTATTAGCCTGAGTCAAAATATTTATCCAAAAATTAAAATAAAATGAAATTTAAAATTGCATTAGATTTAGGTCAATTGATGCATGTCCCTTTACATGATCTTGTCTCTTTAGAGAGTGAGTTTAAATACTTAGTCTCTTTCTAAATAATAATAGCCTAGCTATCTTGCATAAACATAATTACTTGCCTACATGTATTTAAAATTGTAGGAGGAGTTAATTGGTGGCCACCCATAGGCGATTGTAAGTCCAAACTATCGGGTGGTTTGTCTCTCTTGTGGAGAAACTTCCAGTTACGTATTTATATAGATTTAGGTTATGCTTCCACCCTCGCCGAAGCTCCTTAGATTTAGGTTCTGAGGTTGTGTCTCCCTTTTGTGGGCCATAAACATTATTCAAATCCTCTTAGGCATTTCCTTAATCTTGTGTTAAGGAATCCTAAGTCCTAAAATTCTATTGAAAAATGTAACTCAAACAAACTAAATCAATTTCTAAAATGTAAAGCCCAACTATAGGATAGTTTGAGATGCTCACTAGGTTTCTAGCATTGTGGGCATCTCTTACTCTCTTTTGGCTTTGATAATAACTCCCTCTTTTGATCAATCCCATTTTGATCTTCAAACATAAACCAATGATTGATAGTCCTTTCCTATTCAAATCTTGAGACAATGATCATTTACCTTAATCGAGAGTTTTCCTAAGGGATCCCATCCTTTAGGATGTAATTAACTATGGGGGCTTGCCCCTGTAGAGAACTTAATGAACCAGATTTAAAATAAACCCTACTTTACTTTTCCATGTAAAGTAGGGGAAGAATCTTTGGTACATATGTAGACCCATCATCCTTAGGAGTCCTTATTGAGGTGATTAGGTACATTAAAGGGTAGTGACTTCTATCTTTCGAGATAGTATACTATACCTTGATGACGTACTCGATCACGAATAAGTATATGAAACTGTGGTATCTAAAAGATGAATTTCTATAAATGTCCTCTTTCATTTCTCACAAATAGATTTGAAAGGCGACTCAGACCCTTTAGAAATTTTAACATCACATGGAGGTAGTAAGCGCATCCTCATATATGCGACCGTGAACGTAAAGGCTTGAGATCTCTTTGACACAGAGATCCCACCTCTCAACTTCATACACTAATGTAGAGGATGGAACTATGTTGTTCTCGGTATGCATGGTCTCCCAAGCAAAGTGTTGAAAGAGTATCCATGTAATAATGTGATACTTGGCGTCATCCAATCATCTATCTCTAAGGGCAACACTATGGAGCCTAAGGCTTGACCTCACTTTTGGAGTGCACATTCAATCTTCCCATCTTAGACTTAGAGTCTTCTAGACATCAAGACTTCCTAGTCATAAGACACTTCTAACAATTAGGTAAACACTTAACTAAGCCTAAACACTTAGAACGGTTAACCATAGGATTAGGTTATTCCTTTAGGATTAAGATAGTCCACCTACCTTACAACCTAAATCCAATCCATATTCACCTTCTCAAATAAAACCTCAAGTTCAATTCAAACATCAAATTCAAATCTAAATCCAAACCAAATTCCAAATGATGATTAAAGCCCATGATCAAATCCAAACTTGAAACCCTTCTAAGCCATATGACCTATCCTATGGACTTAGCCAAATCTTAATCAAATCAATCCAAAATCATTGATTTTTTCATCAATCATATCTTCAATCATCTTCCTAAAATAAATCAAATTTACATTTAAATGATCAAAACTAAATCAAACTAAATCAAAATCAAACCCTTCAAGCCACATGACTATCCATGGACTTAGCCAAATTCCTTTAATCCAAAACCCAAATTCAATTGACTTTTAAATCAATCATACCTTCAATTATATTCACCATAAATATGAAATCTATCAAACCAAACCAAATCAATTGAGTCAACCCTTTTGACTTGAAATGTTTAAATGAACCAAAACCCATTTGAACCCAAACCAATTGATTAAATTTATATATTAATCCAAATCCATATATAAACTCAACTAAATAAACTCAACCCAAAATCAAGCCCTAAACCAATTGGTCCACTTGACCCAAAATGGCTAATTTGACCTATTTGAGCCAAGTTCTAATACTACCCAAATTGGATTGAACTAAGCCCATCAAAACCTCCCACCATGATTGTTGATCACCTAGGTTGATCAATAGTCATAAATTGGGTCAAACTAGGTCAACTTTGTCATTTGACCAAGTCAACCCCTTTACCCATATGAACCCAAATTTACAACCTTAACCCTTGAAACCAATGATTCATACCAAATCAAAATCAATATTTGAATATGACTTGACCTTCAATTGAGTCAAACCAAACCTAATTGGCCCTCTTGACCCAAGTTGACCCAAATTGACCAAAAAGACCAAATTGGTCAAATCAAAATATAAACCAAATTGATTCAACTAATGGATAAAGTTTATTCTAAATTAATTATTGAACTTGACTAAAGCCATGATTGGACCAAAGCCATGATAGAACCCTAAAGGATCAAGTTGGCCTAAATTAAAATCAAATCAAAATTAATTGAAACTAAAGCCTACAATCATCTTGATTGGTCAACTAAACCCAAACCAACACCAACAAAGCTAATTTGGCTAATTTGTTCAAATTGGTCAACCCATTTGACCCAAATGAATTTAAATGAGCCAAAATTAAATCTAAGCTAAACTAAACCAAACCAATTGAACCAAAACATCCTAAATGATCATATGAACTTGACCCAACCATTGGTTTGACCCAATTTGACCAATTGGTAACTTGACCCAACTAACCCATTTGACCTAAATGAGTCAAATTGAGCCAAAAAATCAACTCCAATTGACTTAATTTGGGCTAACCCATTTTGGCTCATTTCAAATCTACCCAAATCAAATCAATGCCAAATAATCATTCTACCCTTAGGTCAAGGGCATCACATGAGATAAATCACCCATGTAAGTGGTCATTTTTCCTTGGCCACTTGGTACTCCCAATGGTCCACCTAGGCACATGGGACATTGCCCAACCTACCCAAGGGGTGGTTGGCCATGAACCATGGGAGGTGAAATCACCTCACCCTCCCCATTGGAGCATTTGAAACCCATAGGACACCCATGATTCATCCTTGGCAGCCACCTCCACACCTTCAACCAACCAAGCTGAGCCAACTCACCTCCTCCCAAAGATGAGTGGATTGCCACTATAAGACAAACCTGTTCCCACCATCCGATCAAAATGAAGGGGGTATACACCCCCTCATTTCCACTCAAACACACACAAAAATCATTCCTCGGAGCCCTAGCTACCCAAGAAGACCTGCTAGAGCCATTCCCTAAGCTCCCAAGCTTGTTCCTCGATCAAAAATGCCATTCCTGTCCATCCCAAAATAGGACACTCCCATTTTTGACCTAACTTTCCCATTTCTCCATCAAACTCAAATTAACTTTGCACGCACCTTCCCTAGGCCTCATCGAGCAAGAACGAATCTCTAAGCTTCGAGCACCAGGTGGGACTTGATCAAAGCAAGCTCAAATCATCAATTCATGGCCTTCGAACATTGAGGAATTGATCCAATTGTTGCTCAACAGGCTTCATCTACTAGATGAAGCTTCCTCAATTTGAAACCAATCTTGAGCTCTAGCGAGCTATGCTTCCAAAACTAATCCTTAGGCAAAATGGGTTGGAGCTTTTTTAAGAAAACTTGCATCTTGTGTGATCTTGATCGTTGGATCCCCTCCAACTGATGTTGTGAAGCTGTGGGATCCTTTTGGAGTTGATCCGAGCCCGGGTAAGCTTGGATCAAGTCAGCAATGGTGGATGGACTCCATTTTCCCTCACTCGCATAATGTTAGATCACTCATTATTCATTCTGCATGATCAAAATGGACGGTCATGATTAGATCACTGCGATCAATTTGATTTAATCCTATTAAGCGTGATTAATCATAGCGGTCGATCTTAGATCGGATGGTGGAAAGCGAGTTCCCATCATCGCATGTCAGTCGGATAAGTTTTAAGTTGCCAATCCTGCGATGCCACATGGAAAGCACGCCATGTTAGCGTGCCACATGGCGCCAACAGGGTTAGGCTTCAATTAGGCTTAATTAATCATTTTTAATGAGTGAAACTTTTAAAAATCATAAAAAATCATAGAGAAATAAAAAAATGCAAATAAATACTTATTTTAAAGGTATTTTTTAGAAGAATTAAAAAATGATCTTAACTAATTTTGAATAATAATTAAGGTTTAATTAAAAAATTAATTAGCTTAATTACTCCTCAATTACTTGAGTAATTAATCCCAAAATTTGTGGGTTAATTTAATGGGATGACCTGCCTCCCATGATTTTCTTGGGATTTATTGCTCACTTAATTAAGAAAATTAACTAATTAACCTTAACTCTTTTAAGTTAATTAATGATTAATTAATCCCATGAAATAATAAATTGGTTAATTAAGTTTATTAATCATTGTTCAACATTAAGTGAACTAAGGAATAGACCCTTTCCTAAGTTCATTTCAACATTTTTAAAATGAAATTAATCAAGATTTAACTAATTAATTAAATCACTTAATCAAATTGAAATCATAATCACATCATACCTTAATTAATTAAATCATGGGGTAGATCTTTAGGTGTTTAATAACCTAAAGGAATTTAATGAAATTATGGCTAGTCCACATGTGTGGAAAACCATAAGAGTAATTAATTAAGTCCCTTAATCTAATTAACTATTAATCATGAGCCAATTGCATTAGGCCCTTTTATTTCTAGGATCATTGCAAGTTTATTTTCCATGCATATCATGTTGGCTCATAATTATTTAGTTAATTACTTTAAGGTGACATAGATAAGTAATTAATTCATCTAATTAAGGGTTCAACTTTATTAACCCATAAAATCAACTTAATTACATTTCCTTAAATTAAATCAAATCACTAATGTGGGAATGAGTTTAAAATAGTACGTCATGATTTCTCTCCTCCTCTTGAAATCAAATCAAATCTAAAACTTAATTTAAAAAGAAGCTTCAGTTTGCTTTAAATAATCTTATTTGATTTGATTGTCCTTAAGAACTAGTTTGGTTGAATGAATCACTTGCTTATATTAGACTATCCTCCTTCCAGTCATGTTAAATTTGGTATGTCATTTGAATTCATGCATCCATCTTTCAAAATCAAGTAAAATAAAATGGATTTACTTTATGTAGCTTGCATGTGTTGATTTAATTTAATATATATGAATATATTATCATTATTAAATCCAAATGTATTTTTCAAAAGCTTATAAATGAATAATAATATGAGTTATGATGCTAGTTATAAATACATAAGAAATTCATGTGCTTATAGCTTAAGTGTATGAATGTTAAGTTCTCTTTCCTCTATTCATGTGTTGATTTATATAAGATTGAATGGTAATGTATATATTCTGGATATTCGAACATGAAGCTTTAGCTAGCCCCAAGGAGGTCATTTGATTACCTCACTTCCATGGCTTAACAATGACACATACCCATTTGATTTCATTCTTATGTATTTCAACATTAAAATTTGGATAAAGCTTTAATTCATATATATAAATGATTCAATAAAAAAATATACAATCTTTGAATGGTTTTCTTTCCCACATTTATGTATACATCCATGTGTGTCCAAGAAAAGCAAGTATATAGTCTGGACATCCAGAATATGAGGCTTTAGTTAGCCCCAAGGAGGCCATTTGATTACCTCAGTTTAACAATGACACATACTTTTCTATATCTTTTGCACATGTATATGTATATGTGATTAGTGAATGAAAATCCCATCTTACATTAAAATTGCATGCATTCATAATTGACTAAGTGGTTGAATTAATTAGCCATATGATTTGGAGTTTACTTCTATGTTCATGTATACAAATTTACATATGTTTGAATGCAAATGGGTATATAGTCTAGACATCCACGAGAATCTGAGGCTTTAGATAGCTCCAAGGAGGTCATTTGATTACCTCACTTCTAGTTTAACAATGGCACATGCCTATTTAATTTTATTCTTATGTCCTTTTGTATAATAATTTGGATAAAGTTTTAAATTAATATGTTTAAATAATTCAAACAAATAAAATATAAATTCTAAACATACACATACATTCATCATCTAAGTGTGCTAAAATATGTTGCATGTATACATTCTTAGGATTAAATCATATGCTTGTTACATGTGATGGAAAGGAATGATTTAATATATGTCATGTGGTAGTAATTCAATTAAATTAATCTTAAGATGCCTTTCATTTTGAATAGGATTATTTAAAGTGAACCTAAACTTAGAATTAATTGAATAATTTAATAAGCCATTCACTAAAGAGAACTAAATCAAATTAATATACTTTAGAAAGTGACTTAAGATAGGGATGAAAGAGGGCAATCCACTTTTCCTCTCTTTATAACACTTAGTTGCTAAGTGTAATCAAATGAAACAAAAGAAAACAAAATTAAAATTCTCAAATCAATTAAACCACTTCAAGTGAAATCAACCTTTCATGTTAAATTGAATCCTTCTACACATAGAAAATACAACACTAATGCTAACAAGACTTACCACAAGCCTTAATACACATTAGAATTAATTCACCACTTCTAGCTCTAAGTTAGGATGGTGTATGATATGATTTTTTTTATGATGTATTATTTTAGATTGGATGTTAGGGTGTATGCTTCATATGGATGATAGGCCAATATTTGCCTAATCATGTTTTCTATAGGGATTATGCTTAAGGGATGCTTAAAAATAAATGTGAATGGTCTTTTTTGCAAGTTTCTTAAATCTTTAAGCATAATCCAAGTTAGGATAGGTGGGCTTAGTTACCCATGTGTAGGGTGCTTAAATCAATCTTTCATGTTACATTGAATCCTTCTACACTTAGAAAATACAACAATGCCTAACAAGACTTACCACAAAACTTTACATACATTAGAATTAAGTCACCCCTTCTAGCTCTAAGTTAGGATGGTGTATGATGTGATGTATGTTTTGTTTAATGATGAAGTTTGGATGTTAGGGTGTATGCTTCATAGACTAGATGATAAGCCAATATTAGCTTAATCATGTTTTCATAGTATTATGCTTAAGGATTCTTAAAATAAATGTGAATGCTCTTTTGGGGTTGCTTAAATCCTTAAGAATAATCAAGTTATGATAGGTGGGCTTAGTTACATGTGTGTAGAGTGCTAAGTCCAAATTATAAATAAAATTGCTTTGGATTATATGTTTAGCTAACATCTATTTTTGATGTAGTTAGATTTACTTTTCTATAGAATGTAATTTTTCAATAGGAATTAGGATTAGTGTTATGGGGATTAGGATGGCTGGCTAGAAGGCTTTCTCTGGATGCCCTATGATGCCTTTGAAGCAAGCACCATCAAATCAAAGAAATAAATCATAAATGGAGATACAAAAATAAGACCATAGCATTTAATACAATTATAATTATTCTTTCATATTCAGGTTGTATAAGGGTAGAGCTTAGCTACCCATCTTTTCCTCTTATTGTATGGAAACCACAGATCATTTATTATATGATAGTTTATATAATTGTTTGATGTTATGTTTGTGTGCATTAAGATGACATGTTTATCATAGTTTCTTAAATGATTGATGCTTTAATGTGTGGCTTGGATCATTAAGCTCTTAGGATAAAATTGCTTCTCTACCCAACCAATCACTCATAACTAAATTTTAAACAACTCATAACCTCATCATAAAACCTAAGACATAAATAGATAACTAAAAGATTTAACCCTTGTATGGTTGTTCACATCATGCATGCATATTCTTTCTCTAGAACATGAAGGATCTCCATCCTTGCTAAAGGAATGCTTGACTGTGAAGGAATCCCTTGGTGGAGAATGCCTTCTTATAGATTTGACCTATAACCTATTTATGCATTTAGGCATAAGAAATCATAAACCTGTCAAAATGATGTGTCTAAAATGAAATAAAATTTGAAAAATTTTGCATCTGTAGATTAAGTCATATGCTCATACCACTCATGCTCTAGTCTCTTTCTAATTAAATAATACTAGCTATTTATCTTTTAATTTATAATGCGGACTACATGGTTTTAAAATCATAGAAGTTAGTGGCTGACCACTCTAGAGTTATAAGTCGTAGATAATTTATTCTCTCTTGTGGAGGTAAACCCTTATGTCCACTGTCACTTAGATTTAGGTCATGCTTTAGCTCGTCAGCTCCCTAGATTTAGGATCATAGGTAGCTATTTCCATTGCATAAATCCTCACCTCTTAGGCATTCCCACAACCTTATTTTAGTAGATTATAAACCCTAGTAATCTAATTAAATTTCAACTCAAAATATATAAATATCCTCAATTTCAAAATTATAAAGCCCAACCATAGGATATATTGGAATGCTCATTGGGCTTCCTAGTATCATGAGTATTTCCTACTTATTTCATTTGAATTTCAACAATAAGCCTTCACCTTGAACATTCCCAATTG
Organism: Cymbidium sinense; assembly: GCA_021442155.1. Taxonomy (NCBI): domain Eukaryota; kingdom Viridiplantae; phylum Streptophyta; class Magnoliopsida; order Asparagales; family Orchidaceae; genus Cymbidium; species Cymbidium sinense. The sequence continues at coordinate 46,716 of JAKCPB010000174.1, forward strand.
ATTTTCCAAATACAACCAATCTTTTGATAGTCTAACCTTGAAATCTTTGGAGATGATAATTGTCTACTTTAATCGAGAGTATTCTTAGGAAATTTTATTTCTAAGATGTATATAGGCTTGCCTCCATAGGAAACTTAAGAACCTGATTTAATATAAACCTTACTTTATTCATCCAAGTAAAGTAGGGGATAAATCTCTGGTATATTGGAAGACCCATCATGCCTCAGGAGTCCTTATTACATGATTATGTCCATTGTAGGGTGATGTCTCTATCTTTCGAGATAGTACATAATACCTCAATCTTGTACCTAATCACCGTAAAAAGTATCCCCCATACGATCTATATGGTGTCCCCTACCCCCCCTATACATCCAAAATAAACACCACAAGATGCTCTCTCCTTGTACATTGAATCCTCTCAACATCATCCTTTCTTTTTAGAGTTTGGAGATGTTGATCCTTAAGTAGGCAAGGGTTCTTAGACTCATAATGTTGATTGATACACGGGTCAGCGACTTTGGATAGCTTGTATGAACATCCACTATAATGTAAAGAGGTAGTTGTGCTTGGTCATCTCTAGGAATAAGTCTTCATCACTGAATGTAACTCCTAAGATGTCCTTTGAGTGGCATGCCTCCTCTTTAGTAGCAGTCAGCTGAGCTAAGCATATATCTAGATCAAGTAAGGCCTTAATTAGAGATTCCCTCATCTCTTTGGATAAGACAAGGGCGTAGTATATGCTTAACTTAGTTGGAAACTTTGTAAGTTGAGCTAGGACATTGTAATCAACTCTAGATTTGTCCTCCCTAAGCATATCCATGGGTGGAGCATCCTATGGAGGGGCTATCTGCTCACTCAAACTAATGACTTGCTTACCCTTATCTTGAGGTGCTACCCTAGGAGGTAGAACTTTGCAATTACGTAGGTTGACTATAGTGACTTCTTGGAATGATGAGGTTATGGAAAGTTCTACCTTCTCATTGGGCATACCTACAACTTCTCCTATGGGATTCTCAGAGTCAGTTAGCTCCAAGTCAATCTCAAGAGGTGAACCTGATTTATTTAGAGAAGGATAGTTTGACTCTTAATCAGAAAGGAAAGGATCAGAATTACTAGAGTTATTATTTGTATTTAGATTGAGAGAGCTTTCAATAGGAATAAAATCAAGAGCATCAGAAGTAAACAATATATAAGTAGAATCAGCTTTCTTCATTTATTTCTTTTTGGGTGGAGGTACATGATAGAAATCAAGTAAAAGTGGATTAAGAGAAGTGCTCTTATCCAGAGATACAATGCTTTTGGGTAGAAGAGGAGCTAGAAGAGGTGATTGCGGTGGAGGGAATTGAGAGTGGATGGTGGGCTACTCTTGGACTATCTAGTCAAGTATGGTGAGAGTATGCTGGTGGTGGGCTATTACCCACCCTGAGTTATCCTTTATAACTAGCGAGCCTTCCTTAGTGTTGAAGGTTTGAGCTACTTTAGGCATCTGCAAAGAAAGCTTCTTGATCTTAGAAATGATCTTCTTAGCCGATCGGGTTAAGGAGATATCCAAACCTTCTTTGGTCTTAAGAGAGGATCACAAGTATCCCAGGATTACTCTAATGACTGGATGGTTGTTCTAATTAATATTCTTTAGGGATAATTATGTCTCTCAACTTTCAAGCTAGTCCTTAAAAGTGATACAATCCTCTAAGACTTGGCTAACATGTGGTAGGGCTAGATCATTGCTCTCTTGCCTAGTTCCTCTGGCCTCTTAGGCTCTGGTAAATAAAAATTTGGTTTTTTAAGAGATTCTTAAAGAATTTCCTATGGCTTATTCAATCTATCGGCAAGAGTAGTTGGAAAGTAGATACCTAGCGATGGATATGAATACCGCTTCTAGGTAGGCTACTCAGGTGGTGGAAATGGTCATTGTGGTGGCTACGATGGCCAATATGATGGCCGAGGTGGTGGAAGAGGAGGTGGCAAAGGAGGCTGCTGAGCTCGTAGTCCCTCATACTGAACTCTGGCTAGCTCCTTCCCTCTATCTACTGGCATAACTATTCCTAGCTTCTTCTCACACCTTCTGTGGCTTGGGCATAGATGATTAGTCAGGAAAGGGCAACTATTTGGCTTCTTCTTATTGGCTAGCCGCCTTATTGATTAATTTCTCAAATATTTTGATGGTAAAGCCCTTAAGCATGAAGGAGATTGGGCAATGGATATTCTTGAGAAGAATCTCAATGCCATGTTGTTCGGACAGCTGTGGTTCCCATTTCATGCACAGGTTGTGCCACCTGAGAATGTGATCAACAAAGGACTCATTGAGTTTATGTTTCTCTACAATGAGGTCACTTATAATGACTCTTTGCTGAGCTGCAATAAACCTCTAGATGAAGAGGAGCTCCAACCCAACAAAAGTCTTCATAGAACCATTGGGTTGTTCTGTGTACCAATCAAATGCAACACCTGGCATACTGCTAACGAAAGGTGGAAGAAGAGCGCGTTGCTACCACTAGTGTGTTGCAACAGCCGGCTATAATGTGTGAAATGTGTTATCATGGGTTCCCACTGCCATCAAAGATCTTGAAGGATGGTAGTACAAAACCCTAAATAAAATAAAAACTAAATAAAAACCTAAACCTAAAAAAATAAACAAAAAATAAATAAATAAATAAAACCTAAACCCTAAACTAAAAGAAACTAAACCTAAAAAAACAAAATAAAATAAGCCTAAACCTAAACTAAAATAAACTAAACTAAAATAAATAAAACCTAAACCTAAACCTAGAATAAATAAACTAAACCTAAACCCTAAACTAAATAAAATAAAATAAACTAAAATAAACCTAAAATAAAAAAACCTAAAACCTAAACATAAAAAAAAAAAAATAAAATAAAACCTAAACATTAAACATAAAAATAAAAAAATAAAACCTAAACAAAAAAATAAAATAAAATAAACTAAACTAAAAAATAAACATAAACCTAAAAAATAAACTAAAATCGAATAACATAAACTAAAATAAATAAATCTAAAATGCAAAAAACCTAAAATAAATAAATAAAACTAAAATAAAATAAACTAAATTAAATAAAAATAATAAATCAACCAAAATAAAATAAAAAATAAAATAAACTAAAATAAATAAAAAATAAACTAAATAAACTAAATAAACCTAAATAAAAATTAAAATTAAAATAAACTAAAATAAATAATAAATAAATTAAATAAACTAAATAAATCTAACCCAATTAATTTACTTAATTTTTTAAAAAATAAACCCTAAACCTTCAACCCTAAACCTACAACCATAAACCATAAACCCTAAACCCTAAACTAACCCTAAATCCAAAAGCCTAAACCCTAACCCTAAACCCTAAACCTTAAACCTTAAACCTTAAACCTTAAAAGCATAAACCCTAAACTTAACCTAAACCCTAAACCCTAAACCCTAACGTATAAACCCTAAACCTTAAACTAACCATAAACCCTAAGATAACCCTAAACCCTAAACCCTAAACTCTAAAATCCCTAAACCCTAAACCCAAAACCCTAAACCTTAAACCCTAACCCTAAACCCTAAACCCTAAAACCCTAAACCCTAAAACACTAAACCCTAAACCCTAAACCCTAAACATAAAAACCTAAAAACCTAAACCTAACTAAATAAAACCTAAAAAATAAAATAAATAATAAAACCTAAACCTAAATAAAATAAAATTAAAACCTAAATTAAAACATAAACCTAAACCTAAAAATAAAATAAAATAATAAATGAAAAATAAAATAAAATATAAATAATAACTTAAACTAATCAAAGATAATAATATAAACCTAAGAATAATAAACCTAAATAAAATTAAAACTAAACATAAAATAAAATAAAATAAACCTAAAATAAAATAAAACTAAATAAAACCTAAACCTAAAATTAAACCTAAAAATAAACTTTAAAAATAAATAAATAATAAAACCCAAACCCTAAACAAAAAAGAAAACTAAACCTAAAATAAAAATAAAATAAACAAAATAAAATAAACCTAAACCTAAACTAAAATAAACTAAACTAAAATAAATAAAACCTAAACATAAACCTAAAATAAACTAAACCTAAACAAAATTAAATAAAATAAGCTAAAAATAAACCTAAACATAAATTAAAAAATTAAAGCTAAAAATAAAAATAAAATAAAAACCTAAAATGTAAACCTAAAAAATAAAATAAAAACCTAAACTTAAACTTAAAAATAAAAAATAAAACCAGAACCTGAGAAATAAAATAAAATAAAACTAAACTAAAAAATAATCCTAAACTAAAAAAACCTAAAAAAAAAACTAAAATAAAACCTAAACTAAAATAAATAAAACTAAAATAAATAAACTAAACTAAATAAAATTAAAATAATAATAAATCAAAATAAAAATAAAATAAACTAAAATAAAAATAAACTAAATAAACCTAAACCTATCAGTTTACTTAATTTAAAACTAAACAGATAAATATAAATAAATAAATAAAACCCTAACCCTAAATCCTAAACCCTAAAACTAACCCTGAACTTTAAACCCTAAACCCTAAACCCTAAACCCTAAACCCTAAACCCTAAACCATAAACTCCAAACCCTAAAACCCTAAACCTTAAACCCTAAACCCTAAACCCTAAACCCTAAAACCTATAACCCTAAACCCTAAACCTTAACCCTAAACCCTAAACCTTAAACCCTAAACTCTAAACCCTAAACCCAAAACATTAAACCTTAAACACTAAAACCTAAAAATAAAATAAATACATAAAACTTAAAACTAAATATAATAAAATAATTTAAAATAAAATAAAAACCTAAACTAAAGCCTAAACCTAAACCTACACCTAATAAACATGAGAAAATAAAAATTAAAAACTAAACAAAAATAAAATAAATAAAAACCTAAACTAAACCTAAAATATTAAATAAACCTAAAAGTAAAAATACATATATAAAATTAAAACTAAATGTAAAAGAAAAATAAAATAAACTTAAAATAAAATAAAATGAAGATAAACTAAAAACCTAAAGCTAAAATGTAAATATGAAAATAAATAAAAAACAAAACCTAAACCCTAAAAAAAATCCTAAAGCTTAAATAAATAAAATAAAATAAACCTAGAGCTAAACTAAAATAAACTAAACAAAATAAATAAAAGCTAAACCTAAACCTAAACTATAATAAAGACCTAAAACCTAAATCAAAAAAATAAAATAAAGACCTAAACCTAAACCTAAAAAAAAAAAAAAAAACCTAAACCTAAAAAAAATTAAAAGAAACATAAACATAAACCTAAACCTAAAAAATAAACTAAAACAAAACCTAAACTAAAATAAATAAACCTAAAATAAATATACTAAACTAAATAAAAATATAAAATAAACTAAAATAAATAAAAAATAAACTAAATAAACCTAAACCTACCGATTTACTTAATTAAAAATAAAAACCCCAACACGCAAAACCCAAAACCCTAAATCCTAAATCTTAAACCCTAAACCCTAAACCCTAAACCTAAACCCTAAACCCTAAACACTAAACCCTAAAAAATCTTAAACCCGAAGCTAGCCCTAAACACTAAACCCTAAACCCCAAAAAACCCTAAACCCTAAACCCTAAACCCGAAAACATATAAACCTAAACCATAAACCCTAAACCTCAAACCCTAAATCGTAAACCCTAAACCATAATCCTTAAACACTAAAACCTAAACTAAATAAAACCTTAAAATAAAAAACATAAAAAACCTAAACCTAAATAAATTAAAAAAATAAAATAAAATTAAAACCTAAATTAAAACCTAAACCAAAACCTAAAAATAAAATAAAATAAACTAATAAAAATAAACTAAAATAAAGCAAATAATAGCCTAAACTAAACTTAAAAAATAAGATAAACCTAAGAATAAAATAACCTAAATAAAATAATAACTAAATGTAAAATAAAACTAAAATAAACCTAAAATGAACCTAAAATAAGATAAAATAAAAACTAAATAAAAAACATAAACCTAAAAAATAAACTTAAAAATAAAATCTAAAAATAAAAAATAAATCTTAAACCATAAACTAAAAAAAAAACCTAAACCTAAACTAAAATATACTAAACCAAATAAGTAAAACCTAAACCTATATCTAAACTAAATAAAATTAAATAAACTAAAAAGTAAACCTAAACCTAAACTAAAAAATAAAACCTAAAAATAAACCTAAAATAAAAACCTAAAACCTAAACCTAAGAAAATAAAATCAAAACCCAAACTAAACCTAAAAATAAAAAGTAAAACCTAAACCAAAAAATAAAACAAAAATAAACTTAACAAAAAAATAAACCTAAACTTAAACCTAAACATAAAAAATAAACTAAAATAAATAAATCTAAAATAAATAAACTAAACCAAAAAAAATAAAAATAAACATAAATAAAAAATAAAAAATAAAATAAATTAAAATAAATAAAGAGTGAACTAAATAAAATAAATAAACATAAACCTGTCGATTTACTTAATTTTTTTAAAAAAAAATAAAAAAATAAAACCTAAACCCTAAGCTAACACTAAACCCCAAACCCTAAACCCTAAAAATAAACTAAAAATAATCTAAACCTATCGGTTTACCTAATTTAAAAATAAACCTAAACTAAAACATCAACCCTAATCCCTAAACTCTAAAAATAACAAAAATAAAAAAATAAATTAAAATAAATAAATAAAAACCCAAACTCTAAACCCTAAACCCTGAAAATCCTTAATCCTAAAGCCTAAAGCCTAAACCCTAAACCCTAACCTTAAACCCTAAACCCTAACCTTAAACCCTAAATGTTAAAACACTAAACACTCCCTAAACCATAATCCCTAAACCCTAAAAAGTTAAAAACCTAAACCTAAAAGATAAAATCAAAATAAAACTCAACTAAAAAATAAGCCTAAACTTAAACCTAAAAATAAAAAAATAATCTAAAATAAAAAACCTAAACTAAAATAAATAAACCTAAAATAAACAAATTAAACTAAATAAATAAAAAAATAAACCTAAATAAAAATAAATAAATAAATAAACCTTAAACCCTAAAGTAAACTAAATAAACCTAAACCTACATTTACTTAATTAAAAAAATCCTAAACCTTAAATCATAAACCCTAAACCATAAACCCTAAACTCTAAATCCTAAACCCTAAAGCTAACCCTAAATTCTAAACCTTAAACCTACAACACTAAACCTACAACCCTAAACCCTAAACTCTAAAAAATGTTAAACCATAAACTAAACCTAAACTAAACTCAACTCCTAAACCTAAACTAAACTCTAAACCCTAAACCCTAAACTCCTAACTATAAACCTAAATCTAAACTCAACCCTAAACTCTAAACTTAAACTCTAAAACTCTAACCCTAAACCTAAAACCTAAACCTAAATCTTAAATAAACTAAAGTTTAATCTTTAAACTAATCTAACCTAAACCCTAAACCTAAAATAAAATAAACCTAAACTTAGTTACTAATTTAAAATAAACCTAAACTAAAACTGAACCTTAAACCTAAAAGAAAAACCTAAACCTAAACCTAAACCCTAAACCTAAAACTAACTCTAAATATAAACTATAAACCCTAAACTCAAAACCCTAAAACCCTAAACCCTAAACTAACCCTAAACTAAACCTAAATAAAACTAAACTAAACTCTACCTAAACCCTAAAACCTAAAACTAAAACCATAAACCTAAACTTAACCCTAAACCTAAAACCTAAACTTAAAACCTAAACCTAAACTAAAAACCTAAAACTAAAATAAATAAATAAACCTCAACCTAAATAAAATAAAAAAATAAAATAAAATAAAAACCTAAATTAAAACTTAAATCTAAGCCTAAAAATATACTAAATACAAAAAAATGAAAATAAATAAAAACAAAATAAAGAATAACTAAATGTAAAATAAAAATAAATTAAACCTAAGTTGAAATAAAATAAAAACTAAATAAAAACATAAACCTAAATAATAAACCTACTAATAAATAAAAAGTAAAACCTAAATCCTAAACTAAAAAAAAAAACATAAACCTAAAATAAAATAAACCTAAACCTAAACTAAAATATATAAAACCTAAACCTAAACCTAAAATAAATTAAACCTAAACCTAAACCTAAATTAAATAAAATAAAAAGAACTAAAAATAAACCTAAATCTAAACTAAAAAATATAACCTAAAAATAAACCTAAAACCTATACCTAAAAAAAATAAAAAATAAAACTTAAACCTAAAAAATAAAATAAAATAAAACTCAACTAAAAAAATAAACATAATCATAAACATAAACCTAAACCTAAAATAAATTAAAAAATAAAACCCTAACTAAATAAACCTAAAATAAATAAAAAAAAAATAGAATAAAAAAATAAAAAAAAACTATAAAATAGAAAAATAAACTAAACTAAATAAAATAAACCTAACTCACTTAATTTTATTTAAAAAACCCTAAACCTAACCCTAAACCCAAACCCTAAACTAACCTAAACCATAAACCTAAACCTAACTAAAACCCTAAACTTAACCTAAAATCCTAAACCATAAATCATAAACCCTAAACTAAAAAACCTAAATAAATTAAAAACCCTAAACCTAAACCTAAATATTAAACTAAACCTAAATAACTCTAAAACCTAAACCCTAAACCCAAAACCTTAAACCCTAAACCCTAAAAACCCTAAACCCTAAACATTAAACCCTAAACCCTAAACCCTAATCTAAAATCCTAAACCCCTAAACATTAAAATAAATAAACTTAAACCTATTGGTTTACTTAATTAAAAAAAACCCTAAACCGTAAAACTAACCCTAAAACATAAACCTACAACCTAAAACCATAAACCCTAAACCATCAACCCAAAATTAAAACTTGAACCCTAAACTTAATACCTAAAGCCTAAACCTAGAACCCTAAATCCCTAAACCCTAAACCCTAAATCCTAAACCTTTAAACCCAAAACCCTAAACTCTAAACCCTAAACTAAAAATGCTAAGTACTAAAAATACTAAGTCCTAAAACCTACAACCCTAAACCCTAAACCACAAACCCTAAAACCTAAAAACTAAAAAACCTAAACCTAAACTAAATAAAACTTAAAAATAAAATAAATAAACTTAAACCTATATAAATAAATAAATAAAATAAACCTAAACCTAAAATAAAATGAAATATAAAATAAATAAAATGAAAACTAAACTAAAAAAATAAAATAAACCTAAGAAAACCTTAATAAAATAAAATAAACGAAAATAAAAAAAAGAAACCTAAAATAAAATAAAATAAAATTTAAATAAAACCTAAACCTAAAATTAAACCTAAAATAAATAAAAATAAAACCTAAACCCAAAACTAAAAAAACCTAAACCTAAAATTAAAATAAAATAAATAAAATAAAATAAACCTAAACCTAAAAATAAACTAAAATAAATTAAACCTAAACCTAAACTAAAACTAAACCTACAACTAAATAAAATAAAATAAAATAAACTAAAATAAACCTAAACCTAGCTAAAAAAATATAACTTAAAAATAAACCTAAAATAAAACCTAGAACCTAAACCTAAAAAAATTAAAATAAAATATAAACAAAAAACCTATACCTAAAAATTAAAAAAATATAAACCTAAACCAATAAAATAAGAATAAAATTGAACTAAAAAATAACCCTAAATCAAAAAAAATAAACTAAAATAAAAAACCTAAACTAAAATAAATAAACCTAAAAAAAACTAAAGTAAATAATAATAAAAAATTAACATAAATAAAAATAATAAAATTAAATAAAATTTACTTAATTTTTTTAAATAAAAACCTTAAACCTTAAATCCTAAACCCTAAACCCTAAACCCTAAACCCTAAACCCTAAACCTACAACCCTAAACCTTAAACCCTAATATCTAAAAAACTTTAAGCCCTAAACCCTAAACCATAAACCTTAATGCTAAACCCTAAACCCTAAGAACATAAACCTTAAAATGCTAAATCCTAAATCATAAACCCTACACCCGAAACCTTAAATCTTAAACCCTAAACCCAAATCCTAAACCCTAAACTCTAAACTCTAAACCCTAAACCTAAACTTAAAGTAACTAAATAAATTAAAAAAAAATAAACCTAAACCTTAAAAAATAACCTTGACACAAGAACATCATCACAAACTGCTCAATCTAGATCTAATGGAGAAGGCGGAGGTAGAAATTATCATAAAGGGTGGGGAACTGAGGTACTAGTGGATATGGAGGTGGTACTCAAAGCGGTGGTTATGGAGGTGGTGAAAGGTTAATGGCGGGAGAGAGATCGGGGATATGATGGTGGATCTCACTACTCGAGAGGTCGGGGTGGTTTGGATGGGAACTGGAGAAAATTTAGAATGACTGATACGATATGCTGCTTATGGAATTGTGTCTTTATATTAACGATAGTTCTAGTTATCTAGGGTCTTTGATTTGCTCTATGCGTGTTAATTTTTATCAATGTCGTAATGTCTAGAACTTGGTGAGTTGCTTGATGAAATAAAAGAAGAAATGTTGAATATGAATTTATTCTCTAAAAAAAATGAAAACCCTAAACTACAACCAACTACTTAAAACTTAAACCCTAAACCCTAAATTAAAACCTACTTAAAACTAAACCAAACCCTAAATAAAACCCTAAACTCTAAAACCTAACTAAACCTAAACCTAAACCTTAAATCCAAAAAATCTAAACCTAAACCCTAAACCCTAAACCCTAAACCCTACAAAACCTAAACCAAAAACCTCAACTAACCCTAAACCTAAACCCTAAAAAAAGCTAAAACTAAACCTAAACAAAATAAAACCAAAAATAAAATAAAGAAACTAACCTAAACCAAAATTAAAAAATAAAATAAAATAAAACCTAAACTAAAACCTAAACCTAAAATATAAACTACCTAAACCTAAAAAATAAACTAAAATAAAGATAAAACTATAATAAATGAAAATAAATTCAAACCAACTAAAGTAAAATAAAAAAATAAAAATAAAAGCTAAACCTAAATAAAATAAATAAAAAAAATAAAATAAAATTAAAACAAAAATAAAAACTTAAACCTAAAAATAAATTAAAAATAAACTTAAACACTAGACCTAAATATACTAAACCTAAACTAAACCTAAACCCTAAATAAAATAAAATAAACTAAAATAAACTTAAACCTAAACTAATAAAATAAACTAAAATAAACCTAAAATAAAACCTAAAATAAAAACCTAAACCTTAACCTAAAAAAATAAAATAAAAACCTAAACCTAAACCTAAAATAAAAAATAAAACCTAAACCTAAAAAAATTAAAAAAATAAAACCAAACTAAAATAAAACCTAAATCTAAACCTAAACCTAGAAATAAACTATAATAAAACCTAAACTAAATTAATAAACCTAAATAATTAAACTAAACTAAGTAAAATAAAAAAATAAAATAAACTAAAATAAATAAACTAAATAAACCTAAAACTACTAGTTAATTTAAAAAAATAAAGAACTAAAAATAAAAAAAAATAAAGAAAACCCTAACCCTATACCCTAAACCTAACCCTAAACCTAAAATACTAAACACAAAACCCTAAACCTAACCCTAAAATCCTAAACCTAAACCCTAAATAAAAAACCTAAACTAAAACCTAAACCCTAAACCCTAAATCATAAACCCAAACTAAACCCTAAACCTAAACCTAAAAAAAACCTAAACCTAAAATAAAATAAAATAAATAAAAAACTTAAACCTAAATAAAATAAAACTTAAACTAAAAAAACCTAAACCTAAACCAAACCTAAATCTAAATCTAAATGTAAAATAAAATAAAATAAAAATAAAATGAATGTAAAATAAAATAAATAAACCTAAACTAAACTAAAAAAAATAGACTAAAATAAAAACTTAAATAAAATAAAACTACATAAAATAAAATAAAATAAAACTAAAATAAAATAAAATAGAAACTACATAAAAATCTAAACCTAAAAATTAAACCTAAAAATGAATTAAAAAAACCTAAACCTAAAATAAATAAAATAAAATAAACCTAAATCGAAACTAAAATAAACTAAATTAAAATAAATAAATCTTAAACATAACCTTAAAATAAACTAAACCTAAACCCTAAACTAAATAAAATAAAATAAATTAAAGACAAACTTAAACATAAACAAAAAAAAACCTAAAATAAAAACATAAAACATAAAGCTAAAAAAAATAAAATAAAATCTAAACCTAAACCTATTAATAAAAAATAAAACCTAAACTTAGAAAAATAAATAAAAATAAAACTAAACTAAAAAATAATCATAAACCTAAACCCAACCTAAAAATAAACTAAAATGAAAAGTTAAACATAAAATTAAACCTAAACCTAAAATAAACTAAAATAAAAAAAAAAACTATAATAAAAGAAAATAAATTCAAAAACTAAAGTAAAAAATAAAAAACCGAAATAAAATAAAAGCTAAACCTAAAATAAAAATAAAATAAATTTAAAATAAAACAAAATAAAAACTAAATAAAAACCTAAACTTAAAAATAAATAAAAAATAAAACTTAAACACTAGACCTAAAATATACTAAACCTAAACTTAAACCAAAACCTTAAATAAAATAAAATGAACTAAAAATAAACCTAAACCTAAACTAAGAAAATAAAACCTGAAAATAAACCTAAAATAAAAACCTAAAACCTAAACTTAAAAAATAAAATAAAAACCTAAACCTAAACCTAAAAATAAAAAGTAAAACCTAACCCTAAAAAATTAAATAAAAATAAAACCAAACTAAAAAATAAACATAAATCTAAACCTAAACTAAATTGAATAAACCTAAAATAATTAAACTAAACTTAGTAAAAATAAAAAATAAAATAAACTAAAATAAATAAATTAAATAAACCTAAAACTACTAGTTTGCATAATTTTAAAAAATAAAGAACTAAAAAAAAATAAAAATTAAAGAAAACCTAACCAGAAACTAAACTAACCCTAAACTTAAAATACTAAACCCTAAACCCCTAACTAAATAAACCCTAAACCCTAAATAACAAACCCTAAACCTAAACCCTAAAACCCTAAACCTTAAACTAAACCAAACCTAAACCCTAAACCCTAAACCTAAAACCTCAAACCTAAACCTAAAAAATAAAATAAAAAAAAACTTAAACCTAAATAAAATAAAATAAAACTTAAACTAAACTAAAACCTAAACCAAAACCTAAAATCTAAATGTAAAATAAAATAAAATAAAAAAAATAAAATGAATGTAAAATAAAAAATAAACCTAAACTAAACTAAAAGAAAATAAACCTAAAAATAAAAACTTAAATAAAATAAAACTACATAAAATAAAAATAAAATAAACCTAAAATAAAATAAAATAGAAACTAAATAAAAATCTAAACCTAAAAATGAATAAAAAAAACCTAAACCTAAAATAAACAAAATAAAATAAACCTAAATAGAAACTAAAATAAACTAAATTAAAATAAATAAAGTCTAAACATAACCTTAAAATAAATTAAACCTAAACCCTAAACTAAATAAAATAAAATAAATTAAAGACAAACTTAAACATAAACTAAAAAAAAAATAAAAACTTAAAACATAAACCTAAAATAAAATAAACCTAAACCTAAAAATAAAAAATAAAACCTAAACTTAGAAAAATAAATAAAAATAAAACTAAACTAAAAAATAATCATAAACCTAAACCTGAACCTAAAAAATAAACAAAAATAAAAAAGTTAAACATAAAACTAAACCTAAACCTAAAAATAAACTAAAATAAAAGGTAAAAACTATAATAAAAGAAAATATATTCAAACCTGAACTAAAGTAAAAAATAAAAAACTGAAATAAAATAAAAGCTAAACCTAAAATAAAAATAAAATTAATTGAAAATAAAATAAAATAAAAACTAAATAAAAACCTAAACTTAAAAATAAATAAAAAATAAAACTTAAACACTAGACCTAAAATATACTAAACCTAACTTAAACTAAAAAAATAAAATAAAATAACTAAAATAAACCTAAACCTAAACTAATAAATAAAACCTAAAATAAACCTAAAATAAAACCTAAAATAAACCTAAACCTAAAAAATAAAATAAAAACCTAAACCTAAACCTAAAAATAAAAAATAAAACCTAACCCTAAAAAATTAAATAAAAATAAAACCAAACTAAAAATTAAACCTAAATCTAAACCTAAACCTAGAAAATAAGCTAAAATAAAAAACCTAAACTAAGTTAAATAAACCTAAAATAATTAAACTAAACTAAGTAAAAATAAAATAAAATAAACTAAAATAAATTAACTAAATAAACCTAAACCTACTTTTACTTAATTTTAAAAAAATAAAGAACCAAAAAATAAAAAAATAAAAGAAAAACCCTAACCTAACCCTAAACCTAACCCTAAACCTAAAACACTAAACCCTAAACCCTAGAACCCTAAATCTTAAACCCTAAACCCTAAATAGTACAACCCTAAACCCTAAATTGTAAACCCCAAACCTTAAACCTTAAATCTTAAACCCAAAAAACCTCAAACCTAAACCTAAAAATAAAATAAATAAAAAACTTAAACCTAAATAGAATAAAATAAAAACTTAAACTAAAACCTAAACCTAAAACAGAACCTAAATCTAAATCTAAATGTAAAAACAAAGTAAAATAAAAAATAAAAATAAATCTAAAATAAAATTAATAAAACCTAAACTAAACTAAAAAATAAAATAGACCTAAAAATAAAAAAACTTAAATAAAATAAAAACTAAGCATAAAATAAAAATAAAATAAACCTAAAAAAAAATAAAATAGAAACTAAATAAAAATCTAAACCTAAAAATTAATCCTAAAAATGATTAAAAAAAACCTAAACCTAAAATAAACAAAATAAAATAAACTTAAATCGAAATTAAAATAAACTAAATTAAAATAAATAAATCCTAAACATAAACCTAAAATAAACTAAACCTAAACCCTAAACTAAATAAAATAAAATAAATTAAAGACAAACTTAAACATAAACTAAAAAAAAACCTAAAATAAAAACTTAAAACATAAACCTAAAAAAAATAAAATAAAATCTAAACCTAAACCTAAAAATAAAAAATAAAACCTAAACCGAAAAATAAATAAAAATAAAACTAAACTAAAAAATAATCATAAACATAAATAACCTAAAAATAAACAAAATAAAAAAGTTAAACATAAAATTAAACCTAAACCTAAAAACAAACTAAAATAAAAGGTAAAAACTATAATAAAAGAAAACAAATTCAAACCTGAACTAAAGTAAAAAATAAAAAACTGAAATAAAATGAAAGCTAAACCTAAAATAAAAATAAAATAAATTCAAAATAAAACAAAATAAAAACTAAATAAAAACCTAAACTTAAAATTAAATAAAAAATAAAACTTAAACACTAGACCTAAAATATACTAAACCTAAACTTAAACCAAAACCCTAAATAAAATAAATGGACTAAAATAAACCTAAACCTAAACTAAGAAAAAATAAAAAAATAAACCTAAAATAAAACTAAAATAAAACCTAAAACCTAAACCTAAAAATAAAATAAAACCTAAACCTAAACCTAAAAAATAAAAAATAAAACCTAAACCTAAAAAATTAAATAAAATAAAACCAAACTAAAAATTAAACCTAAATCTAAACCTAAACCTAAAAAATAAGCTAAAATAAAAAACCTAAACTAAATTAAATAAACCTAAAATAATTAAACTAAACTAAGTAAAAATAAAAAATAAAATAAATTAAAATAAATTAACTAAATAAACCTAAACCTACTAGTTTACTTAATTTTAAAAAAATAAAGAACCAAAAAAATAAAAAAAATAAAAGAAAAACCCTAACCCTATACCCTAAACCCTGAACCCTAAACCTAAAACACTAAACCCTAAACCCTAAACCTTAGAACCCTAAATCCTAAACCCTAAACCCTAAATTAAACCCCCCCAAACCTAAACCCTAAATCCTAAACCCTAAAAAACCTAAACCTAAACCAAAATAAAATAAATAAAAATTTAAACCTAAATAAATAAAATAAAAACTTAAACTAAAACCTAAACCAAACAAAACCTAAATCTAAATCTAAATGTAAAAATAAAATAAAATAAAAAATAAAAATGAATCTAAAATAAAATTAATAAAACCTAAACTAAACTAAAAAATAAAATAGTCCTAAAAATAAAAAAACTTAAATAAAATAAAACTAAGCATAAAATAAAAATAAAATAAACCTAAAATAAATAAAATAAAAACTAAATAAAAATCTAAACCTAAAAATTAATCCTAAAAATAATTAAAAAAAACCTAAACCTAAAATAATTTAAATAAAATAAACCTAAATCGAAACAAAAATAAACTAAATGAAAATAAATAAATCTTAAACATAAACCTAAAATAAACTAAACCTAAACCCTAAACTAAATAAAATAAAATAAATTAAAGACAAACTTAAACGTAAACTAAAAAAAACCTAAAATAAAAACTTAAAGCATAAACATAAAAAAATAAAATAAAATCTAAACCTAAACCTAAAAATAAAAAATAAGACCTAAACCTAGAAAAATAAATAAAAATAAAACTAAACTAAAATATAATCATAAACCTAAACCTGAACCTAAAATAAATAAACTAAACTAAATAAAAATAAAAAATAAACCTAAATAAAAATAAAATATAAATTGAACTAAAATAAATAAGAAATAAACTAAATAAACCTAACCATATTGATTTACTTAATTTTTTTTAAAAAAACTCTAAACCCTAAGCCCTAAACCCTAAAACTAACCCTAACCCCTAATCCCTAAAAACTCTAAACCCTAAATCCTAAACACTAAACCCTAAACCCTAAACCCTAAACACTAACCCTAAACCCTAAATCCTAAACACGAAAAACCTAAACACCTAAATCTAAACAAAATAAATCCTCATAATTAGATAAATAAATATAACAAAACCTAAATATAAAAGAAAAATAAAATAAAATAAAAGCATAAACCCAAAAATAAAATAAAAATAAACAAAAATATAATAAATAAAACCCTAAACTAAACTAAAAAATAAAGTAAACCTAAGAATAAAAAACCTAAATAAAATAAAATAAAATTAAGCAAAAATAAAATAAAATAAAAACTAAATAAAATCCTAAACCTAAAAAATAAACCTAAAAATAAAACCTAAAAATATATAAAAAATTAAAACTAAAGCTAAACTAAAAAAACTTAAACCTAAAATAAAAATAAAATAGGAAAATAAAATCAACCTAAACCTAAACTAAAATAAACTAATCTAAAATAAATAAAACCTAAACCTAAACCTAAAATAAACTAAACCTAAACCTAAACTAAATAAAATAAAATAAAAATAAACCTAAACCTAAACTAAAATATAAAATTTAAAATAAACCTAAAATAAAGCCTAAACCTAAACCTAAAAAATTAAAATAAAAATGGAAACCTAAACCTAAAAAAAAGCCTAAACCTAAAAAATTAAATAAAATAAAACTCAACTAAAAAATAAACCTAAACTTAAGAAATAAACTAAAATAAAAACCCTAAACTAAAATAAATAAACTTAAAATAAATAAACTAAACTAAAGAAAAATAAAGAATAAAATAAACTCAGATAAATAAAAATAACTAAATAAACCTAAACCTACCAGTTTACTTAATTTAAAAAAAAAACCCCGAAACCCTAAATCCAAAACACCAAACCATAAACCCTAAACTCTATAACTAATCCTAAACCCTATACCCTAAACCTACAAACCTAAACTCTAAATCATAATCCATAAACACTAAACCCTAAATCCTAAACCCTAAAACCCTAAACCCAGAACCCTTAACCCAAAACACTAAAACCCTAAATCCTAAACCCTAAACCTTAAAACTAGCAACCCTAAACCCCTTAACCCTAAAACCCTAAATCCTAAACCCTAAAACCCTAAACTTTAAACACTAACCCCTAACCCTAAACCCTAACCCTAAATCCAAAACCCTAAACCCCAAACCCTAAACCTAATCCTAAATTAACTAAATAAATTAAAAAAATAAATTAAACATAAACCTAATCCCCAGGAATGGGCAGAACCTTGATGGCAGGAACATCATTGCCAACCAGGCTTAGTTTAGATCTGGCGATGGAGGTGAAGGCGGTGGCGGTGGTTATCTCAGTGGTGGTGGGGGATCTAGAGGTGCTTGATGATATGGAGCTGGTGGTCGGAGCAATGGTGGCTAAGGATGCGGGAGGAGCGACGGAGAGAGAGATCGGGATATGATGGTGGATCCTACTAATCGAGAGCGGGGGTAGTTCTAATGGGAATTGGAGAAACTAAAGAACAGTTGATCCGATCTACTACTTATGGAATTGTGTCTGTATAGTAAAGATGGTTATACTTATCAAGGGATTTTGATTTGCTCTATGGATGCACATTTTTTATCTATGTCATCGCTTGTGTCTTAAAAAACTTGGGGTGCTACTTGGTTGATCAAATCAAAAAGAAGAAATATTGAAAATGAATTTGTTCTCTATTTAAAAAAAAAAACCTTAAACCCTAAACTAAAACTAAATCCCAAAACCTAAAACCTAAACCTTAAACCCTAAACCCTACACCCTAAACCACAAACCCCTATACCATAAGCTAACCCTAAACCATAAATCCTAAAAAGCTAAAAAGCTAAACCTAAACTAAATAAAATGTAAAAATAAGATAAATAAAAAAACCTAAACCAAAATAAAATATAAAATAAAATAAATACAAACATAAACTAAAACTTAAACCTAAACCAAAAAATAAAAAATAAAAAATAAAAACTAAAATAAAATAAAATAAATAAAAATCTAAACTAAAGTAAAAAAAATAAAAAAACTTAAATGAAATAAAAACTAAACATAAAATAAAAATAAAATAAACCTAAAATAAAATAAAATAAAAACTAAATAAAACCCTAAACCTAAAAATAAAATCTAAAAATAAATAAAAAATAAAAACTAAACCCTAAACTAAAAGTAAATATGAAATAAACAAAATAAATTAAAGCTAAACCTAAATTAAAAAAAAAACCTAAACCTAAAATAAACTAAAACTAAACCTAAACATAAACGAAAAAAATAAAATAAACTAAAAATAAACCTAAACCAAAACTAAAAAATAAAACATAAAAATAATCATAAAATAAGAGCCTAAAACCTAAACCTAAAAAATTAAAATAAAAACCTAAACCAAAACAAAAAAATAAAAATAAAACATAAACCTAAAAAATGAAATAAAAATAAAACTCAACTAAAAAATAAACCTAAACCTAAAAAGTAAATTAAAACAGAAAGCCTAAACTAAAATAAATAAACCTAAAATAAATAAACTAAACTAAATAAAAATAAAAATATACCTAAATAGAAATAAAAAATGGCATAAACTAAAATAAATAAAAAATTAACTAAATAAACTAAAAAAATCTAAAACTACTGGTTTACTTAATTTAAAAAAAAACACTAAACCCTAAACCCTAAATCCTAAACCCTCAACCCTAAACCTTAAAGCTAACCCTAAACCCTAAAAACCATAACCCCTAAAGCCTAAACACTAAACACTAAACTTTAAACCCTAAACCCTAAAACCCTAAACCATAAACCCTAAACCCTAAACCTTATAAACCTAAAATCCTAAACTTAAACTAAATAAAACCTAATAATAAGATTAATGAAATACCTAAACCTAAATATAATAAAAATAATAATAAAAAAACCTAAACCTAAAAAATAAAATAAAATAATAACAAACTAAAATAAAATAAATAAAAACCTAAACTAAATTAAAAAATAATGTAAAAATAAGAATAAAAAACCTAAATAAAATAAAAACTAAACATAAAGTAAAAATAAAATAAACCAAAAATAAAATGAAATAAAAACCTAAACCTAAAAAATAAAACTAAAAATAAAACTTAAAAATAAACTAAAAAAACCTAAACCCTAAACTAAAAAAAAAACTAAACCTAAAATTAATAGTAAAATAAACAAAATAAAATAAACTTAAACCTAAACTTAAATAAACTAAACTAAACTAAATAAAACCTAAACCTAAACCTAAAATAAAAAATAAAATATAAAATTAAATAAACCTAAACCTAAAAAAAATAAATAAAACCTAAACCCTAAAACTTAAACCCCAAATCCCTAAACCCTAAACTAACCCTAATCAAAAACCCTAAACCTAAAACCTAAACCTAAACTAAATAAAACCAAAAAATAAAATAAATAAATTAATAAATCTAAACCAAAATAAAATAAAATAAAATAAAATAAAATAAAATAAAAACATAAACTAAAACCAAAACCTAAACCAAAAAAGAAATTAAAATAAAAAATCAAAAATAAATACTAAAATAAAATAAAATAAATAAAAACCTAAAGTAAACTAAAAAAATAAAAAACTTAAATAAAATAAAAACTAAACATAAAATTAAAATAAAATAAAGCTAAAATGAAATAAAATAAAAACTAAATAAAAACCTAAACCTAAAAAATAAACCTAAATTAAAAATAAATAAAAAATAAAACCTAAACCCTAAATTAAAAAAAAGACTAAATGTAAAATAAAAATAAAATAAACAAAATAAATTAAAGCTAAACTAAAATAAATAAAACCTAAACCTAAACATAAATTAAACTAAACCTAATCATAAACCGAAACTAAATAAAATAAAATAAACAAAAAATAAACCTAAACATAAACTAAAAAATAAAACCTAAATAAAAACATAAACCTAAACTAAAAAATAAAACCTAAAAAAAACCTTAAATAAAACTGAAAACCAAATAAACCTAATTAAATTAACAAAACTAAATGAAATAAAAAATAAACTTAAATAAAAATAATAATAAATAAAATAAACTAAACTAAAATAAAATAAATAAAAATAAACTAAATAAACCTAAACCTACCGGTTTACATAATTTAAAAAAAAACCTAAACCCTAAACCCTAAACCTAAACCTTAAATACTAAACTCTAAACCCTAAACCCTAAACCTTAAAACAAAACCAAAACCCTAAACCCTAAACCCAAAAAACCCTAAAGCCTTAATAGAAAACCCTAAACCTAACCCTAAACCCTAAACCCTAAAACCCTAAACCTAAAACATGAAACCCTAAAATGTTAAACCCTAAACCCTAAACCCTAAACCCTAAATCGTAAAAACCTAAAAACCTAATCCTAACCTAAATAAAACCTAATAATAAGATAAATAAAAATACCTAAACCTAAATATAATAAAAAATAAAATAAAATAAAACATAAACTACAAATAAAAAATAAAAAAATAAAATATAACTAAAATAAAATAAATAAAAAGCTAAACTAAACTAAAAAAATAAACTTAAAAATAAAAACTCTAAATAAAATAAACACTAATCAAAAAACAAAAATAAAATAAAATAAAAACTAAATAAAAACCTAAACCTAGAAAATAAACCTAAAAACTAAACCTAAACTAAAATAAATAAAACCTAAACTAAATAAAATAAAATAAATAAAAATAAACCTAAACCTAAACTAAAAAATAAAAAACAAAATAAACCTAAAATCTAAAATCAAAAAAATAAAATAAAACCTAAATCTTAAATAAAAAAATAAAACCTAACCCTAAAATATAAAATAAAAATAAAACTCATCTAAAAAATAAACCTAAAATAAAAAACCTAAACTAAAATAAATAAACCTAAAATAAATAAACTAAACTACATAAAAATAAAAATAAACCTAAAAAAATTTTAAAAAAATAAACTCAAATAAATAAAAATAAAATAATAAACTAAATAAACCTAAACTACCACACTTAAAAAAATTAAACCCTAAATCCTAAACCCCAAACCCTAAACCCTAAACCCTAAAACTAACCCTAAACCTATAACCATAAACCCTAAATCCAAAACCCTAAAACCTTAAAGTCTATACCCTAAACCCTAAACCATAAACTCTAAACCCTAAACCCTAAACCCTAAACCCTAAAATCCTAAATCGTGAACCCTAAACCCTAAACCCTAAACCCCAAACCCTAAACCCTAAAACCTACAACCGTAAACCCTAAATCCTAAACCCTAAACCCAAACCCCAAACTAACCCTAAACCCTAAATTAATTGTAAATCCTAACCCTAAATTACCCCTAAACCCTAAGATTGTGCAGAGCCTTGACGGCAAGAACATCACCTTCAAGTAGGCTCAATGTAGATCTAGCAGTGGAGGTGAAGGCGAAGGCGACGGTTATCTTTGTGGAGGTGGGGGATCTGGAGGTGTTGGAGGATATAGAGGTGGTCGGAGGTTAATGGAGGTGGGAGGAGCTGGAGGTTGCAACCGGGAGGTGGACGGAGAGATCGGGGATATGATGGCAGATCCGCTACCGAGAGGCTGGATGAGAACAAGAAACCAAAGAACGATCGACCGATCTACTTGTGGAACTGTGTCTTTAGAGTAGAGATAATTCTACTTATTTAGGGATTTTCATTTGCTCTATGGCTGCTCATTTTTTATCTATGTCATTGCTTGTGTCCAAGAAAACTTAGGGTGCTACTTGGTTGATGAAACCAAAAAGAAGAAATGTTGAATATGAATTTGTTCTCTATTTAAAAAAAATATAATCCCTAAACTAAAACTTAAACCCTAAACCTAAAACCTAAACCCCAAACTCTAAACACTAAACCTTAAACCCCAAACCCTAAACCCTAAACCTGAAACTAACCCTACACCCTAAACCCTAAAAAGCTAAAAACCTAAACTAAATAAAACCTAAAAATAAAATAAATAAAAAAATCCACACCAAAATAAAATAAAAAAATTAAATAAAATAAAAACATAAACTAAAACCTAAACCAAAACTTAAATCCAAAAAGAAAATAAAATAAAAAATAAAAACTGAATTGAAATAAAAAAAACCTAAACTAAACTATAAAATAAAAAACTTAAATAAAATAAAAACTAAACCTAAAATAAAACTAAAATAAAATAAAAATTAAACAAAATCTTAAACCTAAAAATAAAACCTAAAATAAATAAAAAATAAAACTAAACCCTAAACTAAAAAAACTAAACATAAAATAAAAATAAAATAAACAAAACAAATTAAGCTTAAACCTAAACTAAAAAAAAACCAAACTAAAATAAATAAAACCAAAACCTAAACCTAAAATATACTAAACCTAAACCTAAACCCAAACTAAAAAATTAAACCTAAAATAAAACCTAAAATAAAATCCTAAAACCTAAACCTAAATTAATAAAATAAAAACCTAAACCTAAAAATAAAAAATAAAATGTAATCCTAAAAAATGAAAAAAAAAACTCAAAAAAATAAAACTAAACCTAAAACAAACTAAAATAAAACCTAAGCTAAAATAAATAAACCTAAAATAAATAAACTAAACTAAATAAAATAAAAAAATAATTAAAAAAAATTATAAAATAAACTCAACTTAAAATAAACTATAAAACCTAAACCTACCGCTTTAATTAAAAAAAAACCTAAACCTTAAATCCTAAACCATAAAACTAATCCCTAAACCCTAAACCTAAACCCAACCTAACCTAAACCTAAAACTTAAACTAAACCCTAAACCCTAAACCTTAAACCTTAAACCCTAAACCATAACTAAACTAAACCATAAACCATAAACCCTAAACTAAATCTACAATCTAAACTCAAAACCTAAGCCCTAAAACCCTAAACCCTAATCCCTAAACCCTAAAACCTATAACCCTAAACTTTAAAATCCAAATAGTATACCCTAAACCCTAAAGTC
Organism: Cymbidium sinense; assembly: GCA_021442155.1. Taxonomy (NCBI): domain Eukaryota; kingdom Viridiplantae; phylum Streptophyta; class Magnoliopsida; order Asparagales; family Orchidaceae; genus Cymbidium; species Cymbidium sinense. The sequence goes on from JAKCPB010000174.1 coordinate 70,584, forward strand.
TAAAGTAACCCTAAACCATAAACTAATGCTAAACCTTAAACCCTAAACTAACCCTCAACCATAAGAATGGGCAGAACCTTGACAGTAGGAGCATCACTATCAACTAGGTTGTAGTACCTTAGCATCACTATCAACCATAATATATTATTTCAATTTAAAATATGTAAGTGATACGACTCAAATATATATATTTTTATTGTTTAGACTAATGTTATGATTTTTTATCTTAATCAATCCCTTCGATGTTATGTGCAAAATAATATAATAAATATATATAATAAGATGCCATAACATAGTGTAGCATCATGCATTATAACATACTATTGTGTATTACTACTTATTGTTTAGCATATTTTAGTTTATTATAGTATGATGTAGTAGAGTTTGTACAAGTATAATTCATAAAAATATTGATTTATATGCTGACATGATGGGATTTGGCCAAACTTAAGGTAAGCTTCAGGGATCATCAATAGGTTATGCTATGGTGTGTCATTTAATCAAAAGAATGGAATTTTGCATCCAAAATAAATGTTCATTTTTCAACCAAATTTTATAAATTTTTTGCTTAAAGTGATTCATTTTAACGTGTAATGTAAGATAATATATTATATGAAAGCATATTAAATTATAATGTACATAACAATATAACTTCACATATATATGAATGTGGTGACATGTTACTAAATGTTATTGTACATTTTAGTATGTTTTACATTTTCATAATATATTTGGTCAAAACTCACAAAATTATTAATTTGAAGGTTAAGATGGAAGAATTTGGCCAAATACATGGCACACACCAAGAAGCAACACCAAAATTATGTTATTTTGCACCATTTCTAACAAAAAGAGAACAATTTTACATCCAAAATGAACATTATTCATATTTTGAGGAAATTTTGTTATTTGTTCCTTTTAAGTTATTATAATGAGGTGTAATGTTAGACAATATATAATATTATAGCAAATTATAATATAACATCATATATTATAATATAATATTGTGTGCTAATTCACACTATAATATGTTTAGCATGATATTGTATAGTTAGTTTGAGCTTACACCATCACAAATCATAAAATGTTGATTACAATATTAAGATGATGTAATATGAATGAATACATTATTAGGCTTTTGGTGGAAGTAAGGGGAAGAAATAAGATTTGATGAATTACATGTTAAGGACATGGAGGGAGATTTGCTAGGGGATCACACATGCATTGGACATGACATGTGAGGGGTCTATGTCAAGGGCATAGAAGAAGAAAATCTGCTAGGGATAATGTTTGAATTTGAATTTATTATATGATCTATGGGAAGAAGATTCACTGGGGAGGTAGTAAGCCACATTCTCATATATGCCCACCCCGTGAACTGTAAATGGCTTGAGATCTCCTTTGACACAGTAGACAATCCCACCTCTCACAAACTTCATACACTGATGTAGAGAGGATGGAACTATGTTGTTCACATGCATCCATTGTCTCCCAAGCAAAGCGTTGAAAGGTGTATCTGAGTCTATAATGTGAAACTTTGCTTCAGTCTTCTAATCATTTATCTCCAAGGGCAACACTATGAAGCCTAAGTCTTGTTGACCTCACTTTTAGAGTGCGGATTCGATCTTCCCATCTTAGACTTAGGAGTCTTCTAGACACTAAGACTTCTCTAGTCATAAGACAATTCTAACAATTAAAACACTTAACCTAAGCCTAAAACCTAGCTAACTATAGGATTAGGTTATGCCTTAGGAATAGGATAATCCACCTACCCTACAACCCAAATCCAATCCATGTTCACCTTCTCAAAGCAAACATCAAGTACAATTCAAACATCAAATTCAAATCCAAATCCAAATCCAAGCCAAAATTCCAAAACCAAATGATTGAAGCCCATGATCAAATCCAAACATGAAACCCTTCCTAAGCCATATGACCTATCCATGGACTTAGCCAAATCTTAATCCAAATCAATCCAAAATTAATTGATTTTCTCTTAATAAATTTATATCTTCAATCATCTTCCTAAATATAAATCAAATCTATATTCAAATGATCAAAACTAAATCAAACTAAATCAAATTAAATTAAAACCCTTCTTAAGCCATATTACCTATCCTATGGACTTAGCCACATCTTAATCTAAATCAAGTCAAACTCAATTGATTTTCCTGCAAATCAATCATATTTTCAATCATCTTCACAAATTTAAATGAGATATATATTTAAATCATCAGAACTAAATCAAACCAAATCGAAATCCAAACCTAAGCCACATGACCCAACTCTATGGACTTAGCCTAATTCCTTTATTCCAAAATCCAGATTCAATTGATTTTCTCATGAATAAATTATACCTTTAATCATATTCACATATATAAATGAAATTTGAAATCATCAAGCCAAAGAAAAATCAACCCAAGTCAAACCTAACTTAACTATTTTTACTTCAAATATTCAAATGAACAGAAACCCATTTGACCCAAGCCAATTGCAATTGAATTTATATATCAATCCCAAATCCATATATAAAGTCAATTAAATCAAACTCAACCCAAAATAAAGCTAACTAAACCCAATTGGTCTACTTGACCCAAAGTGTCCAATTTGACCTATTTGAGCCAAGTTTTAATTCTATCAAAATTATATTGAACCAAGCCCATCTAAACCTCCCATCATGATTCTTGATCACCCTAGGTTGATCAATTATCACAAATTGGGTCAAACCAAGTCAACCCCTTTACCCATATGAACCCAAACTAGCCAAATTGCAACCTAAACCAAATCCCTTGAAACTAAGGATTCATACCAAAGCAACACCCAACCCAAGCCAATTTGGCCAATTTGGTCAAATTGGTCAACTTGACCCATTTCACCCAAATGAATTCAAATGAGCAAAATCAAATCTAAGCCAAACTAAACCAAACCAATTGAACCAAAACATCCTAAATAAACATATGAACTTGACCGAACTCTTGATTTGACCCATTTTGACCAATTGGTCAACTTGACTCGACCTAACCCAATTTGACCTAAATGACTCAAATTGAGCCAAACCTAGCCAAATCAACTCCAATTAACTTAAAATTTGGGCTAACCCACTTTTGGCTAATTTTAGATTTTTCCAATTCAAATTCAATGCTAAAGATCATTCTACCCTTGGGTCAAGGGCACCACATGAGATAAATCACCCATGAAAGTGGTCATATCCATTCCTTGGCCACTTGATATTGTCCCAATGATCCACCTAGGAACTCAGGACACTACCCAACCTGACCCAAGGGGTGGTTGGGTTGGCCATGACCCATGGGAGGTGAAATCACCTCACCCTCCCCATTAGAGAATTTGAAACCCATAGGACACCCATGATCCTCATTGGCAGCCACCTCCATACCTTCAACCAACCAAGTCGAGCCAACTCACCTCCTCCCTGCCACCCAAGACTCCCTAAGATGGTCAAAATGTCACTAGAAGCCAAACTCGATCCCACCATCCAATCAAGATGAATGGTGGTATACACCCTCCCATTTCCAATCAAATACACATAAAATTCATTTCTCAGAGCCCTAGCTACCCAAGACAACCCGCTAGAGCCATTCCCTAAGCTCCCAAGCTCATTCCTTGATTGAAAAATGCCATTCCCATCCATCCTAAAATAGGACACTTCCATTTCTAACATAACTTCCCCATTTTTCCATCAAACTTAAATTAACTTTGCACACTCCTTCCTTAGGACTCGTTGAGCAAGAATGAATCATCTCCCAAGATTCACGAGCACCGGAGGTGGGACTTCGACCAAAGCTGAGTTCCAAATCATCGGTTCAAGGCCTTTCGAGCGAACATTGAGGGTTTGATCCAATTTCTTCTCAACAAGGCTTTATCTCAACTAGATGAGGCTTCCTTAATCATTCAAGCCACCGGTGTTGAGCTTCAGTGAGGTATGCTTCCAAAACTAATCCTTAAGAAAAAATGGGTTGGATCTTGTTAATGAAAACTTGCATCTCATGTGATCTTGATCATTGAATCCCCTCCAATCGATGTCGTGAAGGTGTGGGATCCTTTTGGAGTTGATCCGAGCTCGCGTAAGCTTGGATCAAGTGAGCAATGGAGGATGGACTCCATTCTCCCTCACTTGCGTGATGTTAGATCACGTACCATTTGTTCCACATGATCGAAATGAACGATCATGATTATTTCCGCTAGAACGATCTGGTTTAATCCTATTAAGCAATGGGATTAATCATAGTCATTCGATCTTAGATCGGATGACGGACGAGAAAGCCCGCCCGCCACTACCTCGTAGGCGTTGAGTAAGATAAGTTTTAAGTAGCCAATCCTGTGGCACCATGTGGAAAGTGCACCGCACCAGTGCGCCACATGACGTCAATAGGATTAGGCTTTAATTAGGTTTAATTAATCATTTTTAATGGCTGAAACTTCTAAAAATCATAAAAAATCAAAGAGAAATCAAAATAATGCAAATAAATACTCATTTAAAAGGTATTTCAAAGAGAATTAATTAAAAGTGATCTTAACTAATTTTGAATAGTAATTAAAGTTTAATTACAAAATGTATTAGCTTAATTACTTCTTAATTACTTGAGCAATTAATCCCAAATTTTGTGGGTTAATTTAATGGGATGACCTTTGACTCCCACTATTTTCTTGGGATTTATTGCTCACTTAATTAGGAAAATTGACTAATTAAACCTTAACTACTCTTTTAAGTTAATTAATGATTAATTAATCCCATGAATAGTAATAAATTGGTTAATTAAATTTATTAATCATTGTTCAATAGTAAGTGAACTAAGGAATAGGGTTGGGACCCCTTTCCCTAAGTTCATTTCACCCTTTTTAAAATAAAATTAATTATGATTTAACCATTAATTAAATCACTTAATCAAATCAAATCATTACAGACCTTAATTAATTAAATCATGGGGTAGATCCTTAGGTGTTTAATAACGTAAAAGAGTTTAATGAAATTATGGTTAGTCCACATGTGTGGGAAAATTGTAAGAATAATTAATTAAGTCCTTTAATCTAATTAACTATTAATCATGAGCCAATTCCATTAGGCCCCTTTTATTTCCTAGGATCATTGGTTTATTTTCCATGCATATCATGTTGGCTCTTAATTATTTAGTTCATTACTTTAAGGTGACATAGGTAAGGGTAATTAATTCATCTAATTTAGGGTTCAACTTAATTAACCCATAAACTCAACTTAATTACATTTCCTTAAATTAAATCAAATCACTAATGTGGGAATGGGTTTTAAAAAAAATAAGTGATGATTTCTATTCTCTTCTTTAAATCAAATCAAATCCAAAACTTAATTAAAAAAGCTTTGGTTTGCTTTTGAATAATCTTATTTGATTTGATTATCCTTAAGAACTAGTTTGGTTGAATGAATCACATGCTTATATTTGATTGTCCTATTTCCAATCATGTTAAATTTGGTATGTCATTTGAATGCATGCATCCATCTTTTCAAAATCAAGTAAAATAAAATGGATTTTCTTTATGTAAACTTGCATGTGTTGATTTAATTTAATATATGTTTGGCTATTATCACTATTAAATCCAAATGTATTTCTCTTATAAATGAATAATAATATGTGTTATGATCCTAGTTATAAATACATAAGAAATGCATGTGCTTATAGCTTAAGTGTATGAATTTTGAATTCTCATTCCCTATTCATGTGTTGATTTATATAAGATGAATGGGGTATATAGTCCGAAATCCTAGGAACACGAGGCTTTAGCTAGCCCCAAGGAGGTCATTTGATTACCTCACTTCCCTAGTTTGTTACTTGGTTGATGAAATCGAAAAGAAGAAATGTTGAATCTACATTTGTTCTCTATTAAAAAATATCATAAACCCTAAACCATAAATTAAAATATAAACCCTAAACCTAAAACCTAAACCCTAAACCCTAAACCATAAACCCTAAACCCTAATCCTAAAAGCTAAACCCTAAACTCTAAACCCTAAACCCTAAACCTTAAAACTCTAAACCCTAAACCCTATGCCAAAAAAATAAAAACCCTAAACCCTAAACTTAAACCCCAAACCCTAAACCCTAAACCATAAACCCTAAACTAACCCTAAACCCTAAACCCTAAACCATAAACCTAAACCTAAACTAAATAAAACCTAAAAATAAAATATGTTAAAAAACCTAAAAACTAAACTAAATAAATTAAAATAAAAACATAAACTAAAATCTAAACCTAAAAAGAAAATAAAATAATTAATAAAAACTAAACTAATATAAGATAAATAAAAACCTAAACTAAACTAAAAAATAAAAATCTAAATACAATAAAAACTAAACCTAAAATAAAAATAAAATAAACCTAAAATAAAGATTAAATTAAAACCTAAACGTAAAAACAAAAAATTAAACTTTAAACTAAATACAAAATAAAACCTAAACCCTAAACTTTAAAAAAAACCTAAACCTAAAATAAAAATAAAATAAACCTAACCCTAACCTAAAATAAACTAAACTAAAATAAAGAAAACCTAAACCTAAACCTAAAATAAACTAAACCTCAACCTAAACCTAAACTAAATAAAATAAAGTAAATTAAAAGTAAAATTAAACCAAAAGTAAAAAAATAAAATCTAAAAATAAACCTAAACTAAAAACATAAAACCTAAACATAAAAAAACTAAATAAAAATGTAAACCTATACCTAAAAATAAAAAATAAAACTTAAAACTGAAAAATAAGTTATAAAATTAAACTAACCTAAAACAATAAACCTAAACCAAAACCTAAAACTACAAAATAAACTAAAATAAAAAACCTAAACAAAAATAAATAAACCTAAAATAAATAAACTAAGCAAAATTAAAATAAAAATATACCTAAATATAAAAAAAATAAAAGAAACTAAAATAAAAAATAAACTAAACAAACATAAACCCTACAAGTTTACTTAATTAAAAAAAATAAAAAAAATAAAACAATAATATAATAAAAAAACTTTAACCCTAAACCCTAAAACTAACCCAAAACCCTAAACTCTAAACCCTAAACCTACAACCCTAAACCCTAAACCCTAAATAAAACCCTAAACCCTACAAACTAAACTCTAAACCCTAAAACCTAAACTCTAAAACCCTAAACCCTAAACCATAAATCCTAAGCCCTAAACCCTAAACTAACCCTAAACACTAAACCCTAAACCTTGAAGCCTAAACCTTAAACCTTAAACCCTAAACCCTAAACTTACCCTAAACCCTAAGCTAACCCTAAACCCAAAACCCTAAAAACCCTAAACCAAAAACCCTACACCCTAAACCTAAACCCTAAACCCAAAAAACCTAAAAACCTAAACCTAAACTAAATAAAACATAGAAATAAAATAAATTTAAAAACCTAAACCTAAATAAAATAAAAATATAAAATAAAATAAAAACATAAGTTAAAACCTAAACCTAAACCTAAAAATAAAATAAAATAAATAAAAACCTAAACTTAACCAAAAACTAAAATAAATCGAGGAAAAAAAATTGAAATAAAATATAACTTTACATAAAATAAAAATAAAATAAACCTAAAATAGACCTAAAATAAAATAAAGTAAAAACTACATAAAAACCTAAACCTAAAAATAAAACCTATTAATAAATGAAAAATAAAACTTAAACCCTAAACTAAAAAAAAAAACCTAAACCTAAAATAAAAATAATAAAATAATAATAAAATAAACCAAAACCTAAAATAAAATAAATTAAACTAAAATAAATAAAACCTAAACCTAAACTCTAAACTAAAACCTAAACCCTAAACTTAAAACTTAAACCCTAAACCCCAAACACTAAACCCTAAAAACCCTAAACACTAAACCCTAAAGCATAAAACTCTAAACCCTAAACCCTAAACCCTAAACCCTAAACTCTAACCCCTAAACCCTAAACCCTAAACTAACCCTAAACCCTAACCCTAAACTTGAAACCCTAACCCTAAAAAGTTTAAAACCTAAAAATAAAATAAATAAATAAATCTAAACCATAATAAAAAAATAAAAATAAAAATAAAAACATAAGCTAAAACATAAACCTAAACCTAAATCTAAAAACAAATTAAAATAAAAAATAAAACTAAACTAAACTAAAACATAAAAAACCTAAATAAAATATAAACTAAATCTAAAATAAAAATAAAATAAACTTAAAATAAAATAAAATAAAAACTAACTAAAACATAAACCAAAAATAATAAACTAAAAATAAAACCTAAAAATAAATAAAAAATAAAACCTAAACCCTAAACTAAATAAACCTAATCCAAAAATAAAATTGAAAAAAACTTAAACCTGAACTAAAATAAAATAAACTAAAATGAATAAAACCTAAAACTAAAATAAACTAAACCTAAACCTAAACTTAAACTAAATAAAATAAAATAAACTAAAAATAATGCTAAACATAAACTAGTAAATAAAACCTAAAAATAAACCTAAAATAAATACCAAAAACTAAAACCTAAAAACATAAAATAAAAAAATTAACCTAAACTTAAAAATAAAAAAATAAAACTAAACCTAAAAAGTAAACTAAAATAAAAAACCAAAATTAAAATAACTAAACCTAAAATAAATTTACTAAACTAAATAAAAATAAAAATAAACCTATATCAAAGTAAATAAATAAACTATATAAACCTAAACTACTAGTTTACTTAATATAAAAAAAATTTAAAAAAATTTAAAAAAACCCTAACCCCAAACTTTAAACCCTAAAATTAACCCTAAACCTAATACATGTAAACTCTAAACTTACAACTCTAAACCCTAAACCCTAAACCCTAAAACTCAAACCCTAAACCTTAAACCCCAATTCCTAAACCCTAAACCCTAAAACCTAAACCCTAAAAGCCTAAAACCCTAAACCTCAACTAAATAAAGCCTAAAAATAAAATAGTAAAAATACCTAAAACTAAATAAAATAGAAAAATAAAATAAAATAAAATAAAAACCTAAACTAAAACCTAAACCTAAACCTAAAAAAAAATAAAAAATAAAAACTAAACTCAAATAAAATAAACAAAACCTAAACTAAACTAAAAAAATAAAATAAACCTAAATATAAAAAAACTAAACGTGAAATAAAAAATAAAATAAACCTAAAATAAAATAAAATAAACTAATAAAAAAACCTAAACCTATAAAATAAACTTAAAATAAATTAAAAAATAAATCCTAAACCCTAAACTAAAAGAAAAAATTGAAACGTAAAATAAGTAAAATAAAATAAACCTAAACCTAAACAAAACAAAACTAAGCTAAAATAAATAGAACCTAATCCTAAACATAAAATAAACTAAACTTAAACCCTAAACTATATAAAAACAATAAACTAAAAATAAACCTATACTTAAACTAAAAAATAAAACATAAAATAAACCTAAATGAAAACATAAAACTTAATACTAAAAGAATAAAATCAAAACCTAAACCTAAAAAATAAAAATAAAACCTAAACCTAGAAAATAAAATAAAAATGAAACTAAAAAAAATAAAAATAAACATAAACCTAGACCTAAACTAAAAAAATAAACTAAAATAAAAACCTAAACTAAATTAAATAAACCTAAAATAAATAAACTAAACTAAATAAAAATAAAAAATAAACTTAAATAAAAAGAAAAAATAAAATAAACTAAATAAATCTAAACCAACTGGTTTACTTAATTTCAAAAATAAACCCTAAACCCTAAATCCTAAAGGCTAAATGCTAAACCCTAAAGCCTAAACCTACAACCCTAAACCCGAAACCCTAAACCCTAAACCCTAAACCCTAAAACCCTAAACCTTAAATCCTAAAATAACCCTAAACCTTAAACCCTAAACCCTAAACTAATCGTAAACCCTAAGCTAACCCTAAACCCTAAAGCCTAAACATTAAAAACCCTAAAGACTAAACCCTAAACACTTAATACTAAACCCTAAACCCTAAACCCAAAACATTAACCCTAAACCCTAAACCATAAAACCCTAAATCACAAAATCTAAACCCTAAACCCTGAAAACCTAAAAACCTAAAAATAAAATATATAAAAAAACCTAAACCTAAACTTAAAAATAAAATAAAATAAATTAATAAAAATAAAAAAATAAATAAAACCTATAAACTAAAACTAAAATAAACCTAAAAATAAATACCTAAATAAAATAAAATTGAAGATCGATCTGATCTACTGCTTATGGAACTGCATCTTTACACTAGAGACGGTTCTAGTTATCTAGGTTTTTGATGTGCTCTATGCATGTTCATTTTTTATCTAGATTATCACTTATGTCTTAGAAAACTCGGTGTGTTACTTGGTTGACAAAATTAATAAGAAGAAATGTTAAATCTAAATTTGTTTTCTGTTAAAAAGAATAAAACCAAAAAGCCTAAACCCTAAACTAAAACCTAAACCCTAAACCTAAAACCTAAACATTAATCGCAAAACCTTAAACCCTAAACTAACACTAAACCCTAAACCCTTAACCCTAAAATGCTAAAAACCTAAACCTAAATTAAATAAAACCTAAAAATAAAATAAATTAAAAACCTAAACCAAAGTAAAAAAATTAAAATAAAATAAAAACATAAACTAAAACATAAACCTAAACCTAAACCAAAACCTAAAAGAAAATAAAATAAAAAATAAAAACTAAATTGAAATAAAATTAATAAAAACATAAACTAAACTAAAAAAATAAAAAACCTAAATAAAATAAAAACTATACTTAAAATTAAAATAAAATAAACCTAAGGTAAAATAAAATAAAAGCTAAATAAAAACCTAAACCTAAAAAATAAACTTAAAACTAAACCTAAAAATAAATAATAAATAAAACCTAAACTAAAAAAAAACCTAAACCTAAAATAAAAAATCAAATAAATAAAATTAAATAAACCTAAACCTAAACTAAAATAAATAAAACATGTACCAAAAAATAAACCAAAACCTAAACCTAAACCCAAAAAATTAACTAATATAAAACCCTAAACTAAAAATAAATAAACTTAAAATAAGTAAACTCAATTAAATAAAAATAAAATAAACCTAAATAAAATAAAATGAAATAAATAAAAAATAAACTAAATGAACTAAATAAACATAAATCTACCAATTTACTTAATTAAAAAAACTTTAAACCCTAAATTCTATACTATAAACCCTAAACACTAAACCCTAAAAAACCGTAAACCCTAAACCCTAAACCCTAAAAGCATAAACCTAAAAACCCTAAACCCTAAACCTTAAACCCTAAACCATAAACCTTAAACCCAAAACCTAAACCTAAAGTAACTAAATAAATTAAAAATAAGATTAAACCTTAAAACATAAGAAACCTAAACCCTAAGAATGGGCAGAATCTTGATGGTAGGATTATCATCATAAACCAAGCTCAGTCTAGATATAGTGATGGAGGAAAAGGTGGAGGAGACAGTTATCAAAGTGGTGGTGGGGGATCTGGAGCAACTGATGGATATGGAGGTGATGGTCGGAGCAGTGGTGTTTATGGAGGTGGGAGGAGCGGCGAAGGTTACAACTGTGGTGGTGGCGAGGGAGACATCGAGGATATGATGGTGGATCCCGCTACCGAGATGTCGAGGGAACTGGACAAATAAGAATCGATTCGATCTATTGATTATGGAATTGTGTTATTACAATAGAGACAGTTCTAATTATCTAGAGTTTTTGATTTTCTCTATATATGCTTATTTTTTTATCTATGTTGTCCCTTGTGTCTTTGAAAAATTGGTGTGTTACTTGGTTGATGAAATCAAAAAGAAGAAATATTGAATCTAAATTTGTTCTCTATTAAAAAAAACCAAAAAACCTAAACCCTAAACTAAAACTTGAACCTTATCTTAAACCCTAAACCCTAAACCCCTAAACCCAAACCCTAAACCCTAAAAACCCTAAACCCTAAACTCTAAAACCCTAAAAACCTAAACCAAAAAAACCCTAAACCTAAAACCCTAAAACCTAAAACCCTAAAACCTAAACCCTAAACCCTAAACCCTAAACGTCAAACTTTAAATAAATAAAAAATAAACTTAATATACTAAATAAACATAAACCTACCAATTTATTTTATTTAAAAAAATAAACCTTAAACCCTAAATCCTAAACCCTAAACCTACAACACTAAACCTACAACCTGGCTTAATTATAATTGGAATGAAAACAAACTTGAGAACTAAATTCCTATTTCTATTTTCTTCAACCTTTGCAACATCATTATCTTTTCTAATAAGCTGGATCAAATCCTTTTCAAGCTCTCTTATAATGGTGATTTCATTCTTAAAGGGGTTTGGAATTTAATTAGAAATAAATAGAACACCTCTAATGTTTCATTAAACTTTGGAACAATATCATTCCCATTTCTTATTCAATTTTAGATTGGAGAATTTTTAATAACTTCATCCCGATTGATTCCTTGCTCTGGCTTAAAGGGTTTTACTTACCTTTTAACTGCTATTGTTGCTTTCATATTGAAAATTTTAATCATGTTTTTTTGTTAATGGTGCTATTACTTCCAAACTTTGGATATGGTACGATGATTTATTTAACACTAACTATTTTCATGGCTCCCTCTTGAGGTTTGTTTCCTTAAAATTGTGACAGGTCATATCAAAGTTTTAATTGCTATTAGCCTTATTTGGTTCATTTGGATAGATAGAAATGATGCTAAATATCGTGTGATCCCTATGAACCATAAAAGGATCCTTGTTAGAACATAAGATAAAAAATTCATGCTATGTTTAATGCAAATTTAATTAGCAATTTTCACTTTAGAGGTTATAAATTTGTGGCTAAAAAAATGGGTATCACTTTGCATGATGATCCTTCCTACAAGAGTATTAGGATTATACATTGATTAAGATAAATTCTATTCTATTATTTATGCCAATTCTATGGTTAAATAAAGCTATTGATATTTGTTTAAGTAAAGGACTCTTTAATATTTGGGTTGAAGTTGATGCTCTTCTTTTGATATGCTCAATATAATAAAATGGGAAATGATGACTTATTTTATCTTCTTAATCACACTTAAAAGCTTCTTTCTCAAGTCTGCTACAAAATTTCTCACATTCTTCGTGAAGGTAATGCTTATAATTTCTTGGATAATTTGGGAGGGGAATTGAGAGCTCACTTTATTTGATAATTATACCTAAGCATATGTGTGGTCGTCAATCTAGATAACACTGACCGCCTTACCTCGATTTTAACCTTACGCTCTTTTGTTGATCTTTGCTATGGTGGTTTTATTCTATTTTTTTTTGTTGTTATTTTTGTGCTCCCCTCACTAGAAAGTGGTCTTTGCTAAGTTTATTTCTGTACTTATACCTTCTTCCTGTTTACCCCATTGTATACTTGTCTGACCTTTTTTTGGGTCATTATGGTGCTTTTTTTCATTGGTTTTCCTATCCTCTAAGTTGGTTTTTATTTTGTGGCTCATGCTTTGTGTCTCTTATGTTGGGTGTGGATTTGGCCTACCCTTTATCAATGAATGTTGGGTTTGCCTCTGGTTTTGGCTAGTCTTTTTTTGAATTAGATTTATGATGTTATGGTTGGTTCACTGGTTGCTATTTGTTTCTTTCATCGCTGTAGTTTTGGGTGGTTATTTTTTTATGGCTATTATTGGCCTCTTATGGCTTGGCTTGGTATTGGATTATTTTTTATGGCTCTTAATCTCTTTTCCTAGTTTAGCTTAGAGGTTTCTGTTGGTTGGTTCCATCTTCCTTGAGAATTGGAGTTAGCTATTCTATGGTTGTTGTCTCCCCATTTTCTCCTTTGTAGTGATTGTCCGCTCTTTGGGATTTGGAAGGGGTTTTGTTGCCTCCGCCTTGTTCCTTTATTTTGTTGCTTGTGGTTGGGTGGTCCTACTTGGCCTTTTATAGTTTGGCTGGGTGACTACCATTTTTTTCTTATTAATTTTGGAGATTTCTAAGATGGTTGTGGCTTTGTCTACTATTATTCTTTTCCCTTATTTTGGGCTTTGTATTGGCTCTATCTATTGGATGGTTTTGTTTACTGACTAGGTTGGTTGGTTGGGTGGATGTGTTGGTTGTGTCTGATGGTTGGTTTAGGTGCTTTTGGTTGAGTTCCTTTGGTTGGGTTCGTCACTGGGTTGGTTATCCTCTCTTAGGTGTAGATATTTTTCCTTTGTTCTTACTTCCCGATTTGGCTATTGGTTTTCCAGCTGCTCATCCTATTGGCTATTGGCTTGGGTGGTTTTAGTGGCTATTTTGTTGGTGGAGGATATGAGCTCTTGTCATTTTTTTGGCCTTATTTTAGATTATTATTGAGTTGAGATGGCTATTTTGGTGTGTTGGGATTTATGTTGGTTGTTAGTATTGACTCCCATTAGTTTAGTTAGCTCTCCTTGTTTCATGATAATTGCCTCTTGGTTGGTGATGGTGGATTTGCTTTCCTTTTGCTTGCTTTGGTGGTGGTTTTGATGGTAATTTATGGATGCCCTCTTGGTCTCTCTATGCTATGGCTTTCCTCTCTCTAATGTTTCTTATCTTCTATTATTTTGCAATTTGGGTGGAGGTTTTGCCCTAGGATTTGGATTCCTAGTGCTTTAGAAATAGTTGTGGTTGTTCCACCCACCCAACCTGTAACTTCTGGGATGTCATGATGTGTTTGGTCTATTGGGTTTTGGTTGGTTAGTTAACGCTAGCTATATTTTTTCTTTTTTTTGTGCATGAACTGGATCACAATGGATTATTTTTCCTTGGATGGTTGCTTATAGCAGGTATGTTGGCTATGATGGCCTTGATGTTTCCCCATATCTTCTCTCTGGTTGGTAGCATGCATATGATTGTTACCCTTCTCATGAAGTTTAGATACTCATATGTATTATTGCCCCTTGAGATGATCTTAATTGAGCCCAAGCCTTCTCTTTCTTAGCTCTTTCTAAATTGTTTACTTTATCATTTTCCCATGAGCTATGACCATTGCCTTTGTAGTGTTTTGTAAATTTCTTTTGCAGGTTGGAACTTCATAGATGGAATGATCTTTACTCAACCAACTCAAGTACTATTGATGTGGATCTCGCTTATCTTCCCTTCTCAAAGGGATCATGAGCTACTGCTGACTAGTCCTTTTACTATTTTCTTAAGTTTTATTAGTCTTTTTTGTGCCTTTTCTCATTTGCTTTTATGTTGTTACTTTTGCTCTTTTATTTTCTTTTTTCATTGTACTTAGATGGGAGTTTAGCTTTTTAGGTTTCTTATAGCTCTGTGAGGAGTGAAAATTTGAGCTTTACCTTTTTTAAGGACATTGTATCTTTTATTTTTTATGGTAGTAAAATTCTAACTTTCCCTAAAAAAATCTAAACCTTATGAATGGGTAGAACCTTGATGGCAGAAACATAACCATCAACCAGGCTTAGTCTAGATCTGGAAATGGAGGCAAAGGTGGACACGACGATTATCACAGTGGTGGTGGGGCATCTGGAGGTGCTAATTGACATGGAGGTGGGGGTCAGAGCAATGGTGGTGATGAGGAGTGATGAAGGTGCACCATGGTGGTGGTGGAGGGAGAGAACGGATATGATGGTGGATCCCACTACTTGAGAGGGTGGTTCGATGGAACTAGAGAAACTAAAGAATGGCCATTCGACTGCTACTTATGAACCTCTTTGTAGAGAGGGTTAGTTTTGATTTGCTTTATGTGCTCATTTTTTATCTATGTTGTCGCTTGTGTCTTAGAAAACTTCATGTGTTACTTGGTTGATGAAATTGAAAAGAAGAAATGTTGAATATGAATTTGTTCTCTATTAGAAAAACCGAAAACCCTAAACCTTAAACTAAAACTAACCCTAAACCTAAAGCCTAAACCCTAAACCCTAAACCCTAAACCCAAAAAACCCTAAACCCTAAACTCTAAACCCTAAACCTAAACCCTAAACCCTAAATAAATAAGTAATAAACTAAATATACTAAATAAATTAAACCTATCGATTTACTAAATTTTAAAAAAAAAAACCTTAAACCCTAAATCCTAAACCCTAAAATAATCCTAAACCTAAACCTACAACACTAAACCTAAAACCTGGCTTAACAATAATTAGAATGAAAACAAACTTGAGAACTATATTTTGATTTCTATTTTTGACAAGTTTTGCAACATCACTATCTTTTCTAATAAACTGGGTCAAATACTTTTCAAGCTCTCTTACAATGGTGATTTAATTCATAAAGAGGTTTGGAATTTTATTAGAAATAAACATAATACCTCTAATTTTATCATTACTTGGAACAATATCATTCCCATTCTTTTCATTTTAGCTTGGATGATTTTGAATAACTTCATCGATTGATCTTGCTTTAAAGGGATTTACTTACTTGCTGTATATTGTTGCTTCATATTGAAAATGTTAATCATGATTTTGCAATGGTGCTATTTTTCAAAACTTTGGATATGATGATGATTTTTAACACTAACTATTTTCGCCTCTCTTTCATTATATCAACTTCTTGAAGTTTGTTTTCATAAACTGTGAAAGGTCATATTTTTATTACTATTACCCTTATTTGGTTCATTTAGATGGATAGAAATGATGCTAAATATTGTGGCATCCCTATGAACCATAAAAGGATCCTTGCTAGAACTAAAGAAAAAATTCTTGCTTTGTTTAATGCAAACTTAATTAGTAATTTTCACTTTAGAGGTTATAAATTTGTGGCTAAAAAATTGCCTAACACTTTGCATGATGATCCTTCCTACAAGAGTATTAGGATTGTACATTGGATTAAGCCTAAAGAAAATTCTATTAAGATCAATACTAATGGTTCTGTTTCCCCAAACAAATATGGTTGTGATGGAATTCTTAGGGATTCTAAAGTCACTATCATTTGTGTTTTTGCCTACCCCCTCAAAGCTTATTCTGTTATTTATGTTGAACTCATTATTGTTAACAAAGCTATTGATGTTTGTTTAAGCAAAGGCCTCTTAAATATTTGGATTGAAGTTAATGCTCTTCTTTACTTGATATTCTCAATAATAATAATAGGAAATGCCGACTTATTTTATCTTCTTAATCACACTATAAAGCTTCTTTCTCAAGTTTGCTACAAAATTTCTCACATTCTGAAGGTAATGCTTGTGATTTCCGTCTAATTTGGGAGGGGAATTAAATGAGCTCACTTTATTTGATAACCAAGCTTATCTAAGCAACTACGTGGTCTGGTCAATCTAGATAACACTGACTTAAAATCAGATTTTAACTTTATGCTCTTTTGTTGATCTTTTTGTTATGGTGGTTTTATTCATTATTTTTGTTTTTTTTGTTTCCCCTCACTAGGAAGTGGTTTTGATCTTTCTATACCTAAACCCGTTCTATACTTACGATTTATTTTGGGTCATAGTGGTGGTTTTAATTGGTTTCTCTATCCAAACCCTGGTGGTTTTCTTTCTATGGCTCATTTTGTGTCTCCTCATTGTGTTTGTGCTCAATTTTAGCCTACCCTTTACCAATGAATGTTGGGTTTGCCTCGGTTTTGGATGGTTGTGGCTTTTTTGAATTGGATTTGCAAATGCTATGGTCTACTGGTTGCTCTATTTATTTCTTTCATCTACATGGCTATTTGGGTGGTTATTTTTCATTCACTGCTCTCTTATGGCTTAGTTTTGGGTTTTGGTGGTTGATGTTCTCTTTCTTTGTTTGATTAGAGGTTTTGCTAGTTGGTTCCATCTCTATGAATTGAGTTAGCTATTATGTGGTTATTGTCTCATTTTCTCCTTTTAGTGAATGCTCTCTTTGGGATTTGGAAGGGTTTTATTTGCCTCTGCCTTATTCCTTTCATTATAGCTTTTGTTGCTTGTGGTTGGGTGGTCCTCCTTTTCCCTTTTTAAATTGGGTGACTACCATTTTGTTTTGGTTATTTTGGAGATCTCTGTGTGGTTTCTGTCGTTGTTCTTTCTTTCTCTTTTCTATATCATATCAGAGTTGGTTTTGTTTTAATGGGCTAGTTAGGTATTTTGGGTGGTTTGGGTGGTTGATGTGTAGGTTATATGGTTGGTTTAGGTGCTTTTGGTTGGGTTTTTTGGGGTTTCGTCCTGGGGTTATCCTCTCTTGGGTGTAGCTATTTTTCCTTCCTTTGATGTCAATTTTCTTGCTTCTTTGACTCTCACCTGGTTCATCTTGTTGGCTCTCCCTGGTTTTATTATATTTGTTGGTGGAGGATATGAGCTTTGTGGTCCCATTTTAGGACTTGTTGTTGGGGTTTGGCTACTGAGGGGTTTTTTATGGTTGTTTTCTTGCCTTGGATTTGTCCCATGGCTTAGTGTTTTGAGCTTTATGTTATGTTGGTATTGACTACCTTTGGTTTAGTTGGCCTTGTTTCTTGATATTTGCCTCTTGGTTGGTGATGGTGGATTTGCTTTTTTTTGCTGCCTTGGTGGTGGTTTTGAAGGTAATTTCTGGTTCTCTCTATGTTTTAGCTTTCCTGGTGCTACTTATCTTCTACTATTTTATTATTTGTGGAGGTTATGCCCTTGGATTTGGATTTCTAGTGCTCTAGAGATAGTTGGGGGGTTCTTTCCTGACCTCTTTAACTTCTAGGATGCTTTATGTGTTTGGTCTATTGTGGGTTTTGGGGTGGTTGTCACTTACTGGCTAATTTTCTTTTTTTTTTTTGGTGCAAGGACTACATCACTATGGATTTTTACCTTGATGGTTGCTTATATATGCTATATGATGGCCTTGATGTTTCACCATATCTTCTAGTTGGTAGCATGCATATGATTGTAGCCCTTCTCATGAAGTTTGGATGCTCATATGTATTGTTGCCCCTTGAGATGATCTAAATTGAGTCAACTTTCTCTCTCTTTCTAAATTGTTTACTTTATCATTTTTCATTGAGCTATGACCATTGCCTTTGTAGTATTTTGGATTTCTTTTGCTTGGAACTTCAGATGGAATGATCTTTACTCAACCAACTCAAGTATTGATATGGAGCTTATCTTGCCTTCTCAATGGGATCATGAGTTGTCACGACTAGTTTACATTTTATTAAGTTTTATTAGTCCTTTTGTGTATTTTCTCATTTGATTTTATGTTCTTTTTCTCTTTTAGTTTATTTTTTCCATTGTACTTAGATAGGAGTTTAGCTTTTTAGTTTTCTTGAGCTATGTGAGCAGTAGAAATTTGAGCATTGCCCCATTTGAGGACATTATATCCTTTATTTTTATGGTAATAAAATTCTAATTTTCCCTAAAAAAAACCCTAAACCCTAAGAATGGAACCTTGATGAACAACACTAACTAGTTAGATCTATGATGGAGGGGGAGGTTATTGTAGTGGTGGTGGAGGATGGAGGTGTGGATATGGAGGTGGTGGTCGGAGCATTGATGGTTATGGAGGAGGAGGAGAGTTATAGCCAATGTGGTGAAGGGAGAGATCGGGATAATGATGGATCCCGCTACTGAGAGTGGTGGCTCTGATGGGAACCGGAGAAATCAAGAACGATCCGACCGCTTATGGAATTGTGTCTTTACAGTAGAGAAGGTTCTAGTTATCTAGTGTTTTTGATTTGCTCTATGCCTACTCAATTTTTATCTATCTTGTCTCTTATGTCTTAGAAAACATTGTGTGTTACTTGGTTGATGAAATCAAAAAGAAGACATGCCGAATCTGAATTTGCTCCCTGTTAAAAAAAACCAAAATCCTTAAACCCTAAATCTTAAACCATTCTTCTTTTTGATTTAATCCCTAAACTCTAAAACCTAAACCCTAAACCTTGATCCCTAAACCTATAACCCTAAACTTATAACCCTAAACCATAAATCCTAAACCCTACACCCTAAAAAACCCTAAACCTTAAACCCCTATACCCTAAAACCCTAAACCCTAAACCTTAAACCCTAAAGCCTAAATCGTAAACCCTAAAGCCTAAACCCAAACCATAAACCTAAACTTAAAGTAACTAAATAAGTTAAAAAATAAACCTAAACCCTAAAACCTATCAAACCTAAACCTAAACCTAAACCTTAAGAGTGGGCAAACCTTGATGGCGTGAACATCATCACAACCACACTCTAGATCTGGAGGTGAAGGTGGAGGTGGTTATGCAGTGGGGGATCTAAAGGTGCCGGTGGATATGGAGGTGGTGGGAGAAAGGTGGAGGAGTGATGGAGGTTATAGCCATGGTGGTGGCGAGGGAGAGATCGGGGATATGATGGTGGATCCACACTGAGAGAGGCCGTGGTTTTGATGGGAACAGAGAAACTAAAGAACGCCAATCTGATGCTTATAAACTATGTATTATAGTAGAGAGCTCTAGATATCTAGGATTTTGATTTGCTCTATGCTCATTTTTTTTATCTATGTCACCTGTGTCTTAGAAAACTTGGTGTGTTACTTGGTTGATGAAATCAAAAGAAAAATGTTGAATCAAATTTTCTCTATTAAAAAAAACCAAAACCCTAACAAAAGAGGTGGTTCTGGGAATTGAGAAACCAAGAACCAATCAACCGACCGCTAATGGAACTATGTCTACAAGAGAGTTCTAGTTATTTAGGTTTTTATTTGCTCTATGTTTATATCTTTGTTGTAACTTGTCAGAAAACTTGGTGTTACTTGATGAAAAAGAAAAAATGTTGAATTTGAATTTGTTCAATATTTAAAAAAACCTCAAACCCTAAAGACTAAACTAAAACTAGAACCTTAAACTGAAAACCTAAACCCTAAACCCTAAACCCTAAAAACCTAAACCCTAAAACTCTAAACCCTAAACCCTAAACTATAAACCCTAAACCCTAAACCCTAACCCTAACCCTAAACCCTAAACCCAAAACCCTAAACTCTCTAAACAAAACCTAAACCCTAAACCCTAAAGTATAAAACTCTAAGCTAAACCCTAAACTAACCTTAAACTTTGTTAACCTAAACCCTAAACTAACTAAACTAAACTTAAAGTAAACCCAAAACTTAAACCTAAACCCTAAACCCTAATCTAACCCTAAAAGTATAAACCTAAACCTAAACCCTAAAACCTAAACTAACTCCTAAACTATAAACCCTAAACCCTAAACCCTAAACCTAACCTAAACTAAAATTAATTAAACCTAAACCCTAAACCAAACCTAAACCTAAAAACTAACCTTAAACCCTAAACCTAAAAGCTAAATCATAAACCCTAAACCCCTAAACCCTAAAACCCTAAACTAAACTAATAAAACCCTAAACCCTAAACCCTAAACCCTAAAACCTAAAACCTAAAACCTTAAAACCTTAAAACCAAAACCTAAACTAAGTAAAACCTAAAAATAAAATAAATAGAAAAACCTAAACCAAATAAAATAAAATAGAAACATAAAATAAAACCTAAACTTAAACTTAAACCTAAACCTAAATCTAAAACGAAAATAAAATAAAAAATTAAAACTAAACTAAAATAAAATAAATAAAAACCTAAACTAAACTAAAAAAATAAAAAACCTAAATAAAATAAAAACTAAATTAAAAAAAATAAAATAAACCTAAAATAAAATAAAATAAAAACTAAAGAATAACCTAAACCTAAAAAAAAAACCAAAAAATAAAACATAAAAATAAATAAAAAATAAAACCTAAACCCTAAACTAAACTATAATATAAAAAACATAAACCTAAAATAAAAAAATAAAATAAACCTAAACCTAAACTAAAATAAACTAAATTAAGATAAATAAAACCTAAACCTAAACCTAAAATAACCTTAAACTAAATAAAATAAAATAAACTAAAAATAAACCTAAACCTAAATGAAAAATAAAACCTAAAATAAACTTAAAATAAAACCTAAACCTAAACCTAAAAAATTAAATAAAAAACCTAAACCTAAACTTAAAAAAGAAAAATCAAACCTAAACCTATAAAGAAAATAAAAATAAAACTCAACTAAAAAATAATTTAAACCTAAACATAAACCTAAAATATAAAATAAAACCTATGCTAAAATAAATAAACTTAAAATTAAACTAAACTAAAATAAAAAATAAAGAAAACTAAAATAAATAAAAATTAAGCTAAATATACTAAATAAACCTAAACCTACCGATTTACTTAATTAAACAAAAAGAAACCTTAAACTCTAAACCCTAAACCCTAAACCTACAACCCTAAACCCTAAACACTAACCCTAAACCCTAAACCCTAAAAGCATAAACCCTAAAACCCTTAACACTAAACCTTAAACCCAAACCTAAACCCTAAACCCTAAACCCTAAACCCTAAACACAAACCCTAAACCCTAAACCTAAACCCCAAACCCAAAACCTAAACCTAAATTAACTAAATAAATTAAAAAATAAACCTAAACCCAAAACCTAATAAACTTAAACCTAAACCAAAACCTTAAGAATGGCCAGAACCTCAACGGAAGGAACATCACCTTCAACCAAGCTCAATCTAGATCTGGCTAGAGGAAGGAGGAGGTAGCTATCAGGGGTGAGGAACCGGAGGGATCGACATGGAGGTGGTGGTCGAGCAAGGTGGTTAAGGAGGAGCAGGAGGTTACACCCATGGTAGAGGGAGAGAACCGATATGATGGTGGATCCCGCTACTGAGAGGTCAGTGGTTTTGATGGGAACTAGAGAACCAAGAACTAATCCATCTAATATGAAACTATGTCTTTACAACAAAGCGTTCTAGTTATCTAAGTTTTGATTTGCTCTATATGCTTACTTTTATCTATGTCATCACTTGTCTTAGAAAACTTTGTGTTACTTGGTTGATGAAAAAGAAGAAATGTTGAATCTGAATTTTTTCTATGTTAAAAAAAACCCTAAACCCTAAACCCTAAACCTTAATCCCTAAACACCTAAAAACCTAAACCTAAACTAAATAAAACCTAAAATTAAAATAAATAAATAAAACCTAAACCTAAATAAAATAAGAAAAAAAGAAAATAAAATAAAAACCTAAACTAAACTAAAAAATAAAATAAAATAAATAAAGCCTAATCTAAAATAAAAAATAAATAAACCTAAAAAATAAAAAAAAATCTAAATAAAATAAATACTAAACATAAAATAAAATAAAATAAACCTAAAATAAAATAAAATAAAAACCTAGACATAAAAAATAAAGCTAAAACTAAAACTTAAAAATAAATAAAAATAAAACCTAAATCCTAAACTAAAAAAATGTAAACCTAAAATATATAAAATAAAATAAACCTAAACCTAAACTAAAATAAATAAAACCTAAAATAAACTAAACCTAAACCCTAAACTAAATAAAATAAAATAACTATAAATAAACCTAAACCTAAACTAAAAAATAAAACCTAAAAACAACCCTAAAATGAAAACCTAAAACCTAAACCAAATAAAATAAAATAAAACCTAAACCTAAACCTAAAAATTAAAAATAAAACCTTAACCTAAAAAATAAAATAAAAAGAAAACTAAACTGAAAAATAAACATAAACCTAAACCAAAACCTAAAAATTAAACTAAAATAAATAAACCTAAACTAAAATATATAAACTAAAACAAATAAAAAATAAACTAAATAAAATAAAAAATAAACCAAAATAAAAAAAAAAAACTAAAATAAATAAAAATAAACTAAATAAACGTAAACCTATTGGTTTACTTAATTTAAAAAAATACAAACCCTAAACCCTAAACCCTAAACCCTAAATCCTAAATCCTAAACTCTAAATCCTAAAACTAACCTGAAACCCTAAAAAACTCTAAACCCTAAAATAACCTTAAACCCTAAACACTAAACCAGAAACCCTAAACCCTAAATCCTAAACCTTAAACCCTAAACTAACTCTAACCTAAACCCTAAATTAAACTATAAAACTTAAACCTAAACCTAAACTAAACTAAAACTAAACTAAAAAAACCTAAGGAAACCCTATACTAAACTAAACTAAAAACTAAAAACTACACTAAACCTAAACCCTAAACTCTAACCCTAAACCCTAAACTAAACCTAACCTAAACCCTAAACTAAAAATGTTAAACCCTAAAACCTAAACCCTAAACCTAAACCTAAACTATAAACCCTAAAAAACCTAAAAACCTAAACCTAAACTAAATAAAACCTAAAAATAAAATAAATAAATAAAATCTAAAGAAAAATAAAATAAAAAAAATAAAATAAAAACCTAAACCTAAAAATAAATTAAATTAAAAATAAAATATAATATAATATATAAAAAATAAACTAAACTAAAAAATAAAATAAACTTATGAATAAAAAACTAAATAAAATAAAAACTAAATGTAAAATAAAAATAAATAAAGATAAAATAAATAAATAAAATAAAAGCTAAAAAAAATAAACTTAAAAAAATAAACCTAAAATAAACCTAAAATAAACAAAAAAAAATAAAACCTAAACCCTAAACTAAAGAAAAAACCTAAACCTAATATAAAAATAAAATAAACAAATAAAATAAACCTAAACCTAAACTAAAATAAACTAAACTAAAATAAATAAAACCTGAACCTAAACCTAAAAAAACTAAACCTAAACCTAAACCTAAACTAAACAAAATAAAATAAACATAAAATAAAACTAAACCAAAACTAAAAAAATAAAACCTAAAAATAAACCTAAAATAAAAACCTAAAACCTAAACATAAAAAAATAAAATAAAAACTTAAACCTAAACCTAAAATAAAAATTGAACCTAAACCTAAAAATAAAATAAAATAAAATTCAACTAAGAAATAAACCTAAACCTAAAAAACAAAGTAAAATGAAAAACATAAACTAAAATAAAAAAAACTAAAATAAAAAAATCAAACTAAATAAAAAACCAAACTAAATAAAAAACCTAAATAAATAAAATAAAAGAAACTAAAATAAATAAAAAAATAAACTAAATAAACCTACACCTATCGGTTTACTTAATTTTTTTTTTCTTTAAAAAAAACCATAATCCAAAAATGTTTAACCCTAAAACGAACCCTAAACCCTAAACTTTAAAACTACAACACTAAACATACAACCCTAAACCCTAAACCCTAAACCCTAAACATTAACTCTGGCCCTAAACCCTAAACATAATAATAACGAAACTAACCAAACTAAAACTAGTAACTAATAAATTGAAACTAAGAAACTAACTAAATAATTAATAATTAACTAATAATAACTAACTAGCTAATAACTAAAACTATAAACTAAACTAAACTAATAAACTAACTATACCTAATAATAAACTAACTAAATAATAATAACTAAAACTAATAGTAAAACTAAAAAAACTAAGAAACTAAAACTATATAACTAATAATAAATAACACTAAACTAATAAACTAATAATAAACAAAACTAAATAAAGCTAATAACTAAACTAATAATAAATAAAACCTAAATAAATAAATTAATCCTAATAATAATAAACAAACCTAATAAACTAACTAATAATAATAAGCTAATAAAACTAACTAAACTAATAAACTAATAACTAATAATAATAAAAAAATAAATTAAACTAAAAACTAATAATAACTAAAAAACATTGTATAATAATAAGACCTAATAACCTAAAAACTAACTAAACTAAACTAAAATTAATAAACTAAATAATAAATAATAAAACTAAACAAAAACTAAAAAAACCAAACTAACTAAACTAATAAATACATAATAATAAACTAAATAAAAACTAACCAATAATAACTAACTAATAATAATAAACTAATAATAACTAAACTAACTAAATAAATAACTAACAATTAAACTAACTAAAACTAATAAACTAATAATAATAATAACTAAAACTAATAATAATAATAAAACTAACTAAACTAAACATCAAAACCTAAACCTAAACTAATAAAATTAATAATAATAAAACTAAAATAACAAACAAAAACTAAACTAAAATAATTAATAAAACTAAAAAAAAAATAATAATAACTAAACCATAACTAAAAAAACTAATTAACTAATAATAAAACTAAACTAAAATTAACTAAAAACTAACTAATAAAAACTAATAAACTAGTAAAACTAAAAAACTAAAAAACTAAAAACCTAATAATAACTAATAAAAAATTAAAATTAATAATAAACTTAATAAAACTAATAAAACTAGAACTAATAATAAATAACTAAAAACCTAAAATCAATACTAATAAACTAATAAACAAACTAACTAAAAAACTAACTAATAAAACTAAACTAATTAATAAATTAACCTAAACCCTAATAAATAATAAACACTAAAACTAAACTAATAAACTAAATAATAATATAACTAAATAACTAACCAAAACTAAACCCTAAACCCAAAAACCAATAAAACCATAAAAACTAACTAAATAAATAAACATAATAACTAAACCTTATAAACTAACCAATAACTAATAAGAAACTAATAAAAAAAACTCCTAACTAAAAAAAATTAATAACTAACTAATTATAAACCAATAAATTAAATAACTAAATAAAACAAAAATAACTAAATAACTAAACTAATAACTAATAAATAACCAATAATATATAATAAAACTAACTAACAAACTAATAATAAAAAAAAACTAATAATAATAATAATAATTAATAACCAACTAATTAAAGTAATAAACTAATAATAATAAAAAACTAATAATTAACTAATTAATAATAAATAACTAAATAACTATACAAAACCCCAACTAAATAAATAAACTAAATAATAATAAAATTCATAATAATAAACAAAAACTAATAATAATAATAATAATAATAATAATAATAATAATAAACTAAGAAAAAAATAATCCAAATTAAAACTAATAATAAACCAACTAATAATAATAATAAACAATAAATAACAATAATAATAAAAAAAACTAAACCTTAAACTAAACTAAAAAACTAATATAATAAACTAATAAACCTAAACCCATAACTAAACTAATAAACTAATAAATAAACTAACAAAACTAAACTAATAAAACTAAACCACTAACAAAAAAAAACCAACTAAAACCTAAATAATAATAAATACCATAAATAATAACTAACTACACTAAATAAATAACTAACTAACTAA
Source organism: Cymbidium sinense (assembly GCA_021442155.1). Lineage (NCBI taxonomy): Eukaryota > Viridiplantae > Streptophyta > Magnoliopsida > Asparagales > Orchidaceae > Cymbidium > Cymbidium sinense. The sequence continues at coordinate 97,615 of JAKCPB010000174.1, forward strand.
TAAAGTAATAAACTAATAAACTAACTAACTAAATAAACTAAACTAATTAATAAATAAACCTAAACTCTAATAAATAATAAACACTAAAACTAAACTAATAAACTAATAATAATAACTAATAACTAAATAACTAACTAAAATTAAACCCTAAACCTAAACTAATAATTAATAAAAACTAACTAATAAATAAACATAAAAATAACTAAACCTAATAAACTAATTGATAACTAATTATAAACTAATAATAAAACACCTAACTAAAAAAATTAATAATAACTAACTAATAATAAGCTAATAAACTAATAACTAAGTAAAATACAAAACTAAATAAATAAATAAGCTAAATAACTAAACTAATAAACCTAATAAATAAACTAATAATAATAATAAAACTAACTAACAATAATTAAACTAATAATAATAAGTAATAGTAATAATAATAACAAATAACTAACTAACTAAACTAATAAACTAATAATAATAAAACTAATAATAAACTAACTAATAAATAACTAAATAACTAAACCCTAAAACTAACTAAACAAATAAACTAAATAATAATAAAAAAACTATAAATAAACATAAACCAATAATAATAATAAACTAAATAACTAATAATCTAAAAACTAAACCATAAACTAATCTAAAAAACTAATAAGAATAAACTAATAAACCTAAACCCATAACTAAACTAATAAAACTAATAAACTAAACTAATAAACTAAAAAATAAACTAACAAAACTAAACTAACAAAACTAAACCATTAACTTAAACTAATTAAAACCTAAATAATAATAAAACCATAAAATAATAATAATAATTAACTAAACTAAATAAATAACTAATTAACTAATAATAACTAAACTAACTAATAATAATTAATAAATAAACTAAAATAAACAAACCCCAATAAACAAACTAACTAAATAAACTAATAAACTAAACCTAAACTCCCCTAAACTAACCTAAAATAATAACTAAAACTAAAACTAATAAAACTAAACTAATAACCTAACTAAAACTAAATTAACTAAACTAAACACAATACTAATAATAACTAATAATAACCTAAAACTAATAAAATCTAATAATAACTAATAAAAACTAAACCTAAAACTTAAACCCTAAAACTAAACTAAAGCCTCTTATGAGATTTTGAGATCCTCGCATTCTTGGTGAGTTTTGAGTGCTTTCTCTTGGTTTCTATAAATTGTCGCTGATCTCGACATGTTCTTATCATGATGATGTGACTCATGGCAGCTTCTTCAAATCCATGGGGTAAATCCCATGTGCCAATGGATCCCGCTAGGGCATTAGATTTTTTGGGTAATCCTTCCTCTAAATTACCTATTGTTACTAAATCTTTCAAAAAGGCTTTAGCCTGTAAGAATTCCTCCACCGAGCCTCCTTTGAATTTGCTTCATATGACTTTTAAAGGTACTCACAATTATGATTTTAGATGAGGATATTGAAAGATTAGCTGAGCCATTAGCCAAAGATGGAAGATATTCATTCTTTTTTTAATAGCTTAAATTTATTTGGTTCATTTTCTATTGGGCTGACCGATCCAAGGCATGTTCTGATTAAACTTTCTAATGACCTTGATTATAGAATAATTTTTTCTAGGAGTTTTTACTATGTTTTAATTGTTAAATGCATATTCTGAAGTGGATGCCTATGTTTGATGTTAATGAAGAGTCTCCTATTATTCCCATTTGGATTTCTTTACCTAACTTGCATATTCATCTATTTAATCATCAAATTCTTTATGCTATTGGGTTGATTTTTGGTCAGCCTTTGCAAGTTGATCAAGCAATAATTGCTTCTAGACCGTCTGTTACTAGAATTCTTGTAGAGATTGAAATTACAAAAAATATCCAAAGAAATTTTGGGTTCTGAGAAATGCTATTATTTTCAAAAGTTGTTTTGAGAAGTTTCCCATTTTTTGTAATCATTGTAAGATTGCATGAAATTTTGAATGCTTTATTGCTCATCCCTCTCTAGAAGAAAATAAGAATTCAATTGTTGAAAAATGATGATTCTCTCAAGTTGGATAAAGAAAATTTGCTTTTCAAAATTGATGTTTTGCAAAACTAGATTTCTGAATCTTCTAAAAAGTTTTACCTATTAATGATTTGTCTAATGCAGAAGGCAATTTTGGTGTTTTGAAAAATTTTTTAACTAATAATCATGCTCTAAGTGTTTCTTTCAAGATTCTGTTAAAGGGAAGACTTTAGAGGTCGTGGTTAATGATTCTAATGGTTTGATGTTGTGCATAAGTCCTTTCATGATGATGGATTGAATATTATTGATGCTAACACCATTTCTTCCAATCATAGGATATTGTTTTTCTTCTTATGTCTACTTTAGATCATGGGAAAGAGACAATTTCTTTGCCTTCTTTGATTGAGAATGGTGGTGAAAAGAATCTTCTTATTTCTGATATTTTAACTTCTGGTCCTAACAATCTTGTTAATATTAGCAATCCTTCTTCTAAGAAATAAGATTTAGATACCTATGACAATTCTCTCATTGTGAATAGTTCTATTTTAGTTCAAAATGTTGGTTTTTCTATGGCTGGTAATTCTATTTAGAATTTTGGTAATATGATATATGTTTCTAAGGGATTTGAATCTTATTTTAATCCTTTACATGAAGATTGTACTAAAAATCTAGATTCTACTTCTCTTGCTTCTTTTATGATTGAAGATAAGGAGGACACTCTTCAGATTTTGTTGGAAGGCAAAAATATAGATAATTGTCTTCTTAATAAAGCTGTTTTTGCTTCTTCTTTCACTTCTGATTCTGAAATGCATACTATTTCTGATTTTCCTTCTAATGTTGTGGATGATCAATGCTCTTCTTGAAATTAATAGCTTATGTGGATCCCCATGCCTTTTATAACAATACTGATTCATTTTTGGATAGAGATTTTTAGAGAAAGGGCATGGTTATAAACTTTATAAGAAGAAAAAAGTGTTCAGATTTATGCCCCTCCTCACTTGTCGAGGGTTACTCATTCCAAAGCTTCTTGGAAATAATCTCTCCTATCCTTGGGAGGTTTTGCTTTTGCTGTTTTTTCTCTAAGCTGTGTTTTCTCTAGCTAGAGTGTTTCTTGGCTCTTTTCCTCCTTCTAGCTTGGTGTTTATAGCTTGTTGTTTTTTTTTTTGGTGCCCTTGGCCTGAACCTAAACTAAATAAAACCAAAAATAAAATAAATAAAAAAATACCTAAACCTAAATAAAATAAAATAAAACCTAAACTAAAACCTAAACCTAAACCTAAACCTAAACCAAAAATAAATAATAAAATAAAAACTAAACTAAAATAAAATAAAATAAAACTTAAACTAAACTAAAAAATAAAATAATCTAAAAAATTAAAACCTAAATAAAATAAAACTAAATGTAAGATAAAATAAAATAAACCTAAGATAAAATAAAATAAAACTAAATAAAAACTTAAACCTAAAAAAATAAACCTAAAAAATAAACTTAAACTTAAAATAAAGAAAATAAAATAAATAAAACCTATATCAAAGCCTAAAATAAACTAAACCTAAACCGTAAACTAAATAAAATAAAATAAAATAAAAATAAACCCAAACCTAAACTAAAAAATAAAACCAAAAAATAAACCTAAAATAAAAACCTAAAACCTAAACCTAAAAAAAAAAAAACCTAAACCTAAACATAAAAATAAAAAATAAAACCTAAACCTAAAAAATAAAATAAAAAAAACTAAACTAAAAAATAAACATAAACCTAAACCTAAAAAAATAGAAAACCTAAAATAAAAAACATAAACTAAAATAAATAAACCTAAAATAAATATTCTAAACTAAATATAAATAAAAAATAAACCTAAATAAAAAATAAAAATAAAATTAACTAAAATAAATAAAAAATAAACTAAATAAACCTAAACCTATAGGTTTACTTAATTTTCAAAAAATCCTAAACCCTAAACCCTAAACCCTAAATAAATAAAAATAAACCCTAAACCCTAAACCCTAAATCCTAAACCCTAAACCTACAACCCTTAACATTAAACCACCCTAAACCATAAAACCCTAAACCCTAAACCCTACACTTTAAAACCTTAAACCCCTAAACACTAAACCCTAAACCCTAATCCCTAAACCCTAAACCCTAAACCCTAAAAATAACTACCCTAAACCCTAAACCTACAACCCTAAACCCTAAATCCTAAGCCCTAAACCCCAAACCCCAAACCCTAATCCCTAAACCCTAAACCCTAAAAACCTAAAAACCTGAACCTAAACTAAATAAAACCTAGAGGTAAAATAAATAAATAAACCTAAACCTAAAAAATATAAAAAAATAAAATCAAATAAAAACCTAAACTAAAACCTAAACCCAAACCTAAACCAAAACATAAATATAAAATAAAATAAAAAAACTAATATAAAATAAAATAATTAAAACCTAAACTAATCTAAAAAAAT